>JARYGA010005793.1:0-22144 GCA_030545235.1 Helianthus tuberosus
CGCTGGTACTTCCTATATATAAGTGTTTGTATTATATTACATATCATAGCATTATTTAAATCATTCAATTTGGACTTATACATTTTACACAAGTAACACGATTTTCACAAGACTTTGGTTTACAAACAATTTACTTTATACAACAAATTTTACTTGGTTATACATTTAACCATACATTATTCTTTTATTTATACATATCATTTGATCTTATTGCTTTTTAAATGATTTACAAAACAAAACAATTTTCAAGGTTCATGACTGACTTTTGCTAAACAACTTTTTCTTAAACTTATGTCATGAATCCTATTTTCACAAAACCTATGTATCTCACAGGCATTTTTATGCTGACGTACCTATTTTCACATGTGTTTTCAGGAGCTTTTGCGTAGGATGATGATCGTGGCACTAGGGCGGATCTGTGCCTTAGAGACATAAAATGAAGATAGACTTAGTTTAATTATGTTCTGAACTCTTTATTTCCTGTTTAAAACAATGTAACTCTTATGTTGATAAATAAAATACAACTTTGTATGCCATGGTTATGAAACAATTAATTCTGTTACAACACTCCCCGACGTTTTCCGCCACGTTTTGTATGTTATACGGGGTCGGGGTGTGACAGTTTTCACAAAACTATGAACTCACTAGGGTTTTCTGATACACTTGTTGCATGCTCGCAGGTCTTTAGATACTATGGACAAGGAACTTGCTGTCTGGGATTGCTGGAGTAGTAATGGGTCAAGCCTTTTGAGAACACGTGACCATACATTTGATTTTCATATATTTGGTTTTGAAACATTGAATGATGACTTATTTTATGCTTCCGCTGAACATGTTAAACTTGGGTCATGTTTGTGAATGTTTTATTTTAATAAATGGAAACTTTATTTAATATCTTGATGTTAGTTCAATGTGATTGGTGGCTGGATCCTGGTTTGTCACACGCCTAGCGGGGTTTCCGCATGTGGTATTTTTGGGGTGTGACAGTTTGGTATCAGAGCCACTGGTTATAGTGAACTAGGTTTTGAAAAGTTTTTATTAAACCAGACTATAACCGAACAGTTCAGAAATCGACCATGACACTCAGCTCCATATTGCAAGGTTCGTCACTCGTTTACTTATTGCACAGCATAACTAGTGTACACCTATGTATGTCATTGCACGTGATTGCACACTTAGCACTACAAGATGAATTCATGTGTTACTTGCCTACGTTATGTAACTGATAGTGTGACGTCCCTCTAGACTTTTGTGATCTATGTTTGTGATGTCTTTTGTCTTGTGGTTTGAAATTAAGGAACCTTTTAATGCAAGTTAAGAGGAGCTGGGATAAATAT
Organism: Helianthus tuberosus; assembly: GCA_030545235.1. NCBI lineage: Eukaryota > Viridiplantae > Streptophyta > Magnoliopsida > Asterales > Asteraceae > Helianthus > Helianthus tuberosus. The sequence goes on from JARYGA010005793.1 coordinate 1,338, forward strand.
GCAAATCTTATTATTATTATGGGTGCACACATAATGACAATGTGGGGTGCATGTGAGTCCCAGTGAGGCTTAACAAGTGTGAAGGGGGTTCTGTTCCGATGTTTGGCATAGTAATAGAACACAGTAATCTGTAGAAGCCATAGTGATTTTTGACTTCTACTCAATTTCGACCCTTAACCTTTTCCACTCTTCTCATATAGATTCATGAGCGGACGAAAAGGTGGACGTGGTGGAGGCCACGGCGGTGGGCGCGGCAACATTGTCATGTCCCAGGCTGAATTAACCGACTTGATCAATACTCGTGTGGCTGAAGCCCTAGCGGCTCAGTAGGCTGGTATGATATGTGCAAAATACTCTTTATCCTTGTGTCGCGTACTCGACTCTTACCCGTGTGTTGTATTTTCTTTCTTCCTTAGGTCAACAAGTGAATCATAATCAGAACAATCCGCCCGTTTGCTCGTTTAAGACATTCATGGATTGGAAGCCACAGACGTTCAGTGGGACTGAAGGAGGTGTGGGACTACTTCGTTGGTTTGAGAAAGCAAAGTCGGTTTTCGCTATGTGTAACTGTCCTGCTGGGGACAGAGTGAAGTATGCTACGGGCACGCTGGAGGATGGTGCCCTGACTTGGTGGAATGCCCAGGTCCAAATGTTGGGTATTGAAATGGCCAATGCAACTACTTGGAAGGATTTTAAAGAACTGATGCGAAAAGAGTACTGTCCTTGTGATGAGATCCAGAAGCTGGAAAATGAGTACTACAATTTGAAGATGGCAGGGTCCGAGATCGAAGCATACACGAAACGGTCTCATGAGCTCGCGAATATATGTCCTAACTTATCACGACCACCCCACCGTAGGATTGAGCTGTACATCAATGGTTTAGCACCACAGGTCAAGGGTTTGGTCACTGCGGTGAATCTTGACAACTTGCCTCGAATCATTCGTCTAGCTCAGAAGATCACTGATCAGGAGGTGGAGCGTGGCTCGCTACCACCACGTATTTCTGCTACTGCTGCTACTACTACAGCTACTACTCCTGCTACGGATAACAAACGAAAGTGGAACGATACGGACAAAGTGTCTAACTCGAATTAGTCACAAAAGAAGCCAGACAACAGTAACAACCGCAGCTTTAGTCAGTCATCCTCTGTTAACCAAAACCAGAGCAACAACTCGAATCAGGGCTCTTACGCGGGGAAACAACCAAAGTGTAACAAGTGCGACTACCATCATCGAGGACCGTGCACTCGAATTTGTCACCAGTGCAACAAGGCGGGGCATATGGCAAGGGATTGCAGGGCCCCGCTCCCTAAGCAGCAGCAACACCAATCTCCACAGCAACAGCAGCCACAGCAACAGGAAAGGCAACAGCCTCAACAGAACTAGGGAAATCGTAAGGGGTGTTTCCAGTGTGGAGACGAGGGTCATTTTAGGAGGGATTGCCCTCAACTGAATCAGAATGCTCGGAATAATAACAACAACACTGGAAACAACAACAACGAGAACAATGGTGGGAATGGTTCGCGTGGTAGAGTGTTTACCATTGGTGCTGGGGAAGCTAGGAATGATGGCAACGTTGTGACTGGTACGTTTTCCATGAACGATCTTTTTGCTTCTGCTTTATTCGACTCTGGTGCCGATTGGAGTTATGTGTCTTTGGGGTTCAGTCGTCAATTAGGGTTGACTCCTACACCTCTTGTAAACAAACACATAGTAGAATTAGCTGATGGAAAATTGATGGAAGCTTCACATGTTCATTTTGAGTGTAAACTCGATCTTATGGGTCAAGTGTTTGACATTGACCTACTTCCCGTTACTCTGGGAAGTTTTGATGTGGTCGTTGGTATGGGTTGGTTGTCTAAGCACCAAGCAGAAATTCTATGTAAAGAGAAAATCGTACGTATTCCTCCCCCAAGTGGAGAATCCCTGTCGGTCCAAGGTCACCAAAGCGGAGCAAAGGTTAACCTTATCTCAGCCATGAAAGCCCAGAGGTGTTTACGTAAGGGCTATCCTACTATTTTAGCACTTGTTACTGACACTCAGTCTGAAAAGAGGAAAATCGAAGACCTACCAGTTGTTCGTGAGTTTTCCGATGTATTTCCTGAAGAACTTTTCTGGTTTACCTCCACACCGTCAGGTGGAATTTTAGATTGATCTTACGCCAGTAGTAGCCCCGATTGCTCGTGCTCCTTGCCGTCTTGCACCAGGAGAGTTGCAAGAACTGTCAAACCAACTCCAAGAACTGTTGGATAGAGGTTTTATCCGACCCAATTCTTCGCCTTGGGGAGCCCCGGTCCTATTCGTGAAGAAGAAAGATGGGTCTTTTCGTATGTGTATAGATTATCGTGAGCTTAACAAAGTGACTGTCAAGAACCGTTATCCTTTACCTCGCATTGATGATATGTTTGACCAGCTGCAAGGGTCAAGTTTTTACTCGAAAATCAACTTAAGATCGGGCTATCATCAGATGAGAGTCTGAGAGGAGGATGTTCCTAAAACAGCTTTTCGAACGTGGTATAGCCATTATGAGTTTCTGGTTATGCCATTTGGGTTGACAAAGCGGTTTTCATGGACCTCATGAATCGTGTGTGCAAACCATATCTCGAGGACTTCGTCATTGTGTTTATCGATGACATTTTGATCTATTCTAAGAGCAAGGAGGACCACGAGTGACACTTGTGTCTTATCTTGGAGCTCTTGAGGAAGGAGCAACTCTACGCGAAATTCTCTAAGTGTGACTTCTGGATTCGAGAAGTACACTTCCTTGGTCACATTGTTAATGAAACGGGGATACACGTGGATCCTGCTAAAATTGATGCTATCCGAAATTGGGCGGCACCGAAAAACCCTTCGGAGGTGCGACAATTTCTTGGTCTCACTGGGTACTATCGCAGATTTATTAAAGATTTTTCAAAGATCGCTCAACCTCTCACCGCATTAACACAGAAAGGCGTTGTATATTCTTGGGGAACGAAGCAGGAGGATGCCTTCCAACTCTTGAAACAAAAACTTTGCAGTGCACCAATCTTGTCTTTACCTGAAGGTACCGAGGATTTTGTGGTGTACTGTTGTGACACCCCAGGAAAACCAGTAAACGATACAACCCACCTAGCTTCCTCAGTAACCGCATGCTAAATTTCGGGACGAAATTTCTTTCAAGTTGGGGATAATGTGACAACTCGAGTTTCCGAGATTCCACTTTCGCATTTATTGCACGGTTGACTGTTTAGCTGTTTGCTTACTTGCCTTGTAATTATACACACTAAACTATATGTTGAGAATTATATGCTGGAATGTTGATTTGATTTGATGTGTTATGCATGTAATGTGATTAAGTGTTTATCTTGTATACTGTTCGAACAACCTAGACTAGTAAACCATAAAACAATTGGACGAAACAGAAGTGTTTCGCCGGCCCAAACTGATTCGCCGAGCCCACTAAAGCCCAAAAGCCTGTTTTGCGTATAAATATTAGATCACGTATAGAATCAGACACTTTAGCAACTTTCGAAACCCTGGAGGAACCCCTGTTGTGTGACGGCAAACTAGTAACCACCGGAAACCCTTGTGCGTTCAAATCATCATCTCGGTTAGTGCCATAAGTTTTCCGATCAATCAATCATTCATGTTTATGTGTATTGATATGTTGTTCTTTGGTTTGCTTTGATTATATTCGTATATGATGATAATGCTAAATTGGTCCACTACCTGAATAATATATATAATAGGACCAATGACATCATGAAAATGTTAAAAGACGGCGGTCATGGTTGTGAGGTTTTGTGGGTTAAATTATTTGATCGGTCCAATCATGTGTGAGTTAACAACAGTTTTGGGTGACCATTATTGTCTTTAGTGCATGTGCATTGTCAGGAAATTAGTGATCATATGTATGTGTGCTGGTAATTCAGATTTGGTCGATTATTGTATGGAAGGGAATGTGAGGGTGCAGTCAATATGAAACAAATAAATACATGAGGCAGTCCACTAACAGATTTTTGGTCCAATAATCCCTTGAGGTGGTTAACAAATGTCGGCCATGTGTGTTAAATAATAAGATTTTTCATGTGTTGCATGTTTATGTTATGATTGGCATAATAAATAATATCGATGATTTGCTGAATGATTACTGTGTGAGTTCGGTATGATCTTCGTATGTTGATGACGGCGAATTAGGGTTTTGTGATATTATGATGTAACTAATGTGATATGTAACTGACATTTGGCGAATCTGAACTTAATGACGAATCTGAAATACGACGAATCAGGATTTATTCGTCAAGAAATCAAACGACGAAACTGGGGGTTTGTTTCGCCGAAGGGACTCTCGACAAAACTGAAGGTGTTTCGTCGAGTGGGGAACCTGTTTTAACTTGGTTTGTTTCTGTTAGAACTTAACTGACTTAATTAACTGCTGTTAACTGAATTGCATGTTTCGTATGTGTTGAATACGTGTTATGTGCTACGTGATGATCTTTGACTCGGTGTTACCATGTTGTACTCGTACGTAAACTGATTTCGCATACGTGAATAATCTAGGACGTGATTGATAAATTGTGAGCATTCTTAGCATACCGAGCAAACCAAGGTGAGTTCACACCCTTACTAAGGCATGGGATTCCCAGGGTTTGGGGAATGGGATGGAAGGAATAAGGTTGAATAGATTCGTACATACACTGATACTAGACTACCATACCATTGTCCTCGGTTGTGCAGGACACATACGTAAAACCTACGTATACTTATGCTACTCGCTATCCTCGGTTGTGAAGGATACTCACGTAAAACCTACGTGAACCTATACTTACTACTGCCTCGGTTGTGTCAGGCACTTACGTAAAACCTACGTAAACCCCCACGTACCCCTATCCTCGGTTGTGAAGGATACTTACGTAAATCCTACGTAAACTTGTACGTATTACTGTTCTCGGGATATGTAGAACACTTATGGTTGCGAATAGTCTAGTGGTTATACAACATGGGAAGCCCCCACAAATAGAACGTACTATCGGCCCAGTAGAGCCACATGTTACAAACGAACTTACCATTACGCATTTACTTTCTGTGAACTCGCTCAACTAGTTGTTGATCCTCTGTTACATGCCTTGCAGGTCGTTAGGTATATGGAGCTTGCACAGGGAGGAGCTGGTCGTTGTGGGCTTGGATCGTGATTGTGTGTTAAACACTTTATGACATTACATACTTATTTATGCTGAGTTTTATCTATACGCTTCCGCTGAACTTTGATATGATACTTATGTTTTGGAACACCTTTCATATGGATTGGTTTGGTTTAATACAATTACTTTTACTTTATACATTGTTCTATATGATTGGTGGCTTGATCCTGGTCAGTCACGCTCCCAAGCGGTGATACGCCACAGGTGGATTTTGGGGGTGTGACAGATTGGTATCAGAGCCATTGGTTATAGAGAACTTGGTTTTAGTATGGGAAAACGTTTTTATTAAAACCGGACTATAACCAGAACAGTGCTCTCAACGATCCACAACGACGCTTCGCTCCACGTGCAAGACTTGACATCTTAGGTAATAAGGTTTATGTTTATTGCCTACTTGCTAGAATTGCATAGAACCTTGCTCGTAGTATGCTTAGATTACATTGCTCACTACTTGCTATTGCTTGGGGAACATTTGTGTGCTTACACTCTTCTGTCATCGCACTACTCGCGAACCATTCTCACTTATTTTACCTTTACTATGAAGATCATGTCCGGACGTGTGAACATGACTCAAGCCCAGTTGACGGCTCTTATCAATGAACAAGTTGCTGCGGCACTTGCAGCTGCAAACGCAGGAGGTATACCCTGCAGTCGTAACTCATCCTAGGATCTTTAGATCCTACGTTCCTAAACAACTCTTGTGTTTAACTTTATTCTGTTCTTACACATCAGGTCAACCTGTTCAGCAACCTGTGTGTACTTTCAAGACTTTCATGGACTGTCATCCTAGCACATTCAGTGGCACGGAAGGAGCAGTTGGACTCCTCCACTGGTTTGAAAAGCTTGAGTCAGTATTCGAAATGTGTGAATGCCCTGAGGCACGCAGGGTGAGGTATGCTACCAGTACTCTTGAGGGTTTAGCCCTCACATGGTGGAAAACTCAGGTCCAAATGCTGGGGTTGGTTGCTGCTAACGCCACCCCATGGAAGAACTTCAAAGAGATGATCAAGGAGGAATACTGCAGTCGTGACGACATTCATAAGCTGGAAGTCGTGTTCTTCCATCTCAAGATGACGGGGTCAGAAATTGAGGCGTTTACAAAGAGATCTAATGAGCTTGCATTACTGTGTCCTACTATGGTGGACCCCCCAATTAAGCGTATCGAACTTTATCTTCAGGGTCTAGTGCCAGAGATCCAAAGTCATGTAACTTCAGCAAACCTTGCCACCTACCAGCAGGTTGTTCAGTTGGCTCACCGTCTCACTGATCAGGCGGTGGAGCAGAACAGGTTGCCTAAACGTCTCAGCGCTACTACTACTGCTACCACTTCAGCTACTCCTGCTACTCCTAGTGATAACAAGAGAAAATGGGAGGGGGATTCCAGCAAAGGTTCAGCTACAGTTCAGTCACAGGTTTAGCATTGAAAGACTGACAGTTATCAGAGTCCCAGTCAGCACTCTTCAGGTAGCCACAGGCAGGGCGGATATCGAGGAAACCTCCCAAAGTGTAACACCTGTAACAGACATCACAGTGGCCAGTGTAACAAGGGTCGCTGCCAAAGATGCCTCAAGTTGGGTCATGAGGCCAAGGATTGTCGGAGCCCTCGGCCTGCGAATCAGAATCAGCAGCAGCCACCAGCACAGCAGAATCAGCAACAGGGCAACAGGGGATGTTTTCATTGTGGTGCTGAAGGTCACTTCAAAAGGCACTGTCCTCAGCTAAACAGGAACCAGAACAACAACAACAACAATAATAACAACAATCAGGGCAATGGCAACAACAACAACGGGGGAAACAACAACAACGGCAATGAAGCAAGGGGTCGTGCATTTGTGTTGGGGCAGGGTGATGCCAGAAATGATCCCAACGTCGTTATGGGTAAGTTTCTTCTCGACGATATTTATGTTACTGTTTTGTTTGATTCGGGTGCGGATACAAGTTATATGTCTTTGAAAATGAGTAAATTGTTAAAACGTACATCAACACCTCTAAACACCAAACAGGTCGTAGAACTAGCAAATGGTAAAAGTGTAGAAGCCACGCATATAGTCAAGGGTTGTAACATCGTTCTAGCGGGTCAGACCTTCTCGATCGACCTCATTCCCATAGTTCTGGGTAGTTTCGACATTGTCATTGGCATGGATTGGTTATCCAAGCAGCAGGCAGAGATCCTTTGTAAGGAAAAGATCATTCGTATTCCTCGTTCGGGTAAAGAATCTCGCGAAGTTCAAGGCGACAAGAGTGGTGCTGTGGTTGGCATCATCTCTTTCTTGAAAGCTCAGAAATGTTTACGAAAGGGTCACACTGCCATTTTGGCACTAGTTACTGATGCAGCTACGAAAGAGAATAGAATAGAGGATATTCCAGTTGTGCGCGAATTTCCTCAAGTGTTTCCAGAAGATTTACCTGGTCTACCGCCTCATCGCCAGGTCGAGTTTCAAATCGAGCTAGCTCCAGGAGCAGCACCTATAGCTCACGCACCATATCGTTTAGCTCCAACTGAACTGGAAGAACTGTCTAAGCAACTACAAGAGCTCTTGAATAAGGGCTTCATTCGTCCAAGCTCTTCGCCTTGGGGAGCTCCAGTACTATTCGTGAAAAAGAAGGATGGCACTTTCAGGATGTGCATAGACGACCGCGAACTGAACAAGGTCACAGTGAAGAACCGTTATCCTCTTCCTCGTATTGACGACTTATTCGACCAGTTGCAGGGGTCGAGTTACTACTCCAAGATTGATCTCAGGTCAGGGTACCATCAGCTGAGAGTCCGGGATGAGGACGTCTCCAAGACAGCATTCAGAACTCGCTACGGTCACTACGAGGTTCTAGTCATGCCATTCGGGCTTACGAACGCGCCTGCGGTTTTCATGGACCTTATGAACAGGGTGTGCAAACCTTATTTTGACAAGTTTGTTATTGTTTTCATTGATGACATCCTGATCTACTCGAAGAATCGGGAGGAACACGAGCAGCACTTACGACTTATTTTGGAACTCCTACGAACGGAACAGCTATACGCTAAGTTTTCAAAATGCGACTTCTGGCTTCGTGAAGTCCACTTCCTAGGCCATGTGGTAAACAAGGATGGGATTCATGTCGATCCATCCAAGGTAGATTCGATCAAGAACTGGCCTGCACCTCGCACACCAACAGAAATACGCCAATTCTTGGGTTTGGCGGGTTATTACAGACGGTTCATCAAAGACTTCTTAAAGATTGCACAGCCGCTCACATTACTGACACAGAAAGGTGTTGTTTATCGTTGGGGTAATACACAGGAAACAGCATTTCAGCACTTAAAGGATAGACTTTGTAGCGCACCTATCCTCTCATTGCCTGAAGGCACGGACGATTTTGTAGTCTACTGCGACGCGTCTATCCAGGGACTTGGATATGTGTTGATGCAGCGGGATAAAGTCATTGCTTATGCTTCGCGCCAACTTAAGATTCACGAACGGAATTACACCACACACGATTTAGAGCTGGGAGCTGTTGTTTTTGCGCTCAAGATATGGCGACATTACCTGTATGGCACTAAATGCACCATCTACACCGATCACAGGAGTCTCGAGCATATTTTCAAGCAGAAAGAATTGAACATGCGACAACGTAGATGGGTCGAGCTACTGAACGATTACGAGTGTGCCATAAAGTACCATCCGGGCAAAGCCAATGTGGTGGCCGACGCCCTCAGTCGAAAGGATACTACACCTAGGCGTGTACGAGCGTTGCAACTCACTATTCAGTCTAGTCTTCCTTCACAGATACGAGATGCTCAAGTAGAAGCATTGAAACCAGAAAACGTCAGGGCTGAAGCCCTATGCGGCTCAAGGCAACGATTAGAACAAAAGGCAGACGGCGCCTACTATGTAACAGGACGCATTTGGGTCCCACACTATGGCAACCTACGAGAGCTTGTGATGGATGAGGCACACAAGTCTCGCTACTCAGTACATCCTGGTTCGGATAAGATGTACCACGACCTCAGAACTACATATTGGTGGCCTAGCATGAAAGCTCACATAGCCACTTACGTTAGCAAGTGCTTGACTTGTGCGAGAGTTAAAGCGGAATATCAGAAACCATCAGGCCCACTCCAACAACCTGAGATACCACAATGGAAATGGGAACAAATTTCCATGGATTTTGTTACTGGCCTACCTAGATCTCAGCGTGGGAATGATACTATTTGGGTGATCGTGGATCGACTCACAAAGTCTGCTCACTTCTTGGCTATCAAGGAAACGGATAAGTTCTCCACTCTAGCAGACGTATACCTTAAGGAAGTTGTCTCGAGGCATGGGGTGCCCACCTCTATTATCTCTGATCGTGATGCACGTTTTACTTCAGAACTGTGGCAAGCAATGCACAAATCTTTTGGCTCTCATTTAGACATGAGCACAGCTTATCATCCTCAGACAGATGGGCAGTCTGAGCGCACTATTCAAACTCTAGAAGACATGCTTCGGGCGTGCGTAATTGACTTTGGCAATGGCTGGGAAAAACATCTGCCACTTGTGGAATTTTCGTACAATAACAGCTACCCCACCAGCATTAAAGCTGCTCCATTTGAGGCATTGTACGGGCGTAAATGCCGATCACCCCTTTGTTGGGCAGAGGTGGGTGACAGTCAGATCACAGGTCAAGAGATGGTAGTTGATACTACTGAAAAGATTGCTCAAATACGACAACGCATGGCGGCAGCTCGTGACCGTCAAAAAGCATACGCAGATAAAGACAGGAAACTACTCGAATTCCAGGTTGGGGATCGAGCGCTACTCAAAGTTTCACCCTGGAGGGGTGTTGTTCGTTTTGGCAAACGAGGCAAGCTCAATCCACGATACGTTGGACCATTCGAAGTCATAGAGAAAATAGCTAAAGTGGCCTACAGACTAAACTTACCAGCCGAACTCAGTGCAGTTCACAACGTCTTCCACGTGTCGAATCTGAAGAAGTGCCTGTCAGATGAGACCCACATAGTTCCTTTGAAGGAACTCACTATCGACGAACAGTTGCGATTCGTCGAGGAACCAGTTGAAATCACGGACCGGGACGTTAAGGTCCTCAAGCACACCAGAATACCTATAGTACGAGTTCGTTGGAACTCCCGTCGTGGCCCAGAGTTCACCTGGGAACGAGAAGATCAAATGAAACTTAAGTATCCCCAGTTATTCGGAAACAGTGCAACCACTACTGAGGCTGAAGCTACTACAGAATTTCGGGACGAAATTCCAAATCAACGGGGGGATGATGTGACACCCCAGGAAAACCAGTAAACGATACAACCCACCTAGCTTCCTCAGAAACCGCATGCTAAATTTCGGGATGAAATTTCTTTCAAGTTGGGGATAATGTGACAACTCGAGTTTCCGAGATTCCACTTTCGCATTTATTGCACGGTTGACTGTTTAGCTGTTTGCTTACTTGCCTTGTAATTATACACACTAAACTATATGTTGAGAATTATATGCTGGAATGTTGATTTGATTTGATGTGTTATGCATGTAATGTGATTAAGTGTTTATCTTGTATACTGTTCGAACAACCTAGACTAGTAAACCATAAAACAATTGGACGAAACAGAAGTGTTTCGCCGAGCCCACTAAAGCCCAAAAGCCTGTTTTGCGTATAAATATTAGATCACTTATAGAATCAGACACTTTAGCAACTTTCGAAACCCTAGAGGACCCCCTGTTGTGTGACGGCAAACTAGTAACCACCGGAAACCCTTGTGCGTTCAAATCATCATCTCGGTTAGTGCCATAAGTTTTCCGATCAATCAATCATTCATGTTTATGTGTATTGATATGTTGTTCTTTGGTTTGCTTTGATTATATTCGTATATGATGATAATGCTAAATTGGTCCACTACCTGAATAATATATATAATAGGACCAATGACATCATGAAAATGTTAAAAGACGGCGGTCATGGTTGTGAGGTTTTGTGGGTTAAATTATTTGATCGGTCCAATCATGTGTGAGTTAACAACAGTTTTAGGTGACCATTATTGTCTTTAGTGCATGTGCATTGTCAGGAAATTAGTGATCATATGTATGTGTGCTGGTAATTCAGATTTGGTCGATTATTGTATGGAAGGGAATGTGAGGGTGCAGTCAATATGAAACAAATAAATACATGAGGCAGTCCACTAACAGATTTTTGGTCCAATAATCCCTTGAGGTGGTTAACAAATGTCGGCCATGTGTGTTAAATAATAAGATTTTTCATGTGTTGCATGTTTATGTTATGATTGGCATAATAAATAATATCGATGATTTGCTGAATGATTACTGTGTGAGTTCGGTATGATCTTCGTATGTTGATGACGGCGAATTAGGGTTTTGTGATATTATGACGTAACTAATGTGATACGTAACTGACATTTGGCGAATCTGAACTTAATGACGAATCTGAAATACGACGAAACTGGGGGTTTGTTTCGCCGAAGGGACTCTCGACGAAACTGAAGGTGTTTCGTCGAGTGGAGAACCTGTTTTAACTTGGTTTGTTTCTGTTAGAACTTAACTGACCTAATTAACTGCTGTTAACTGAATTGCATGTTTCGTATGTGTTGAATACGTGTTATGTGCTACGTGATGATCTTTGACTCGGTGTTACCATGTTGTACTCGTACGTAAACTGATTTCGCATACGTGAATAATCTAGGACGTGATTGATAAATTGTGAGCATTCTTAGCATACCGAGCAAACCAAGGTGAGTTCACACCCTTACTAAGGCATGGGATTCCCAGGGTTTGGGGAATGGGATGGAAGGAATAAGGTTGAATAGATTCGTACATACACTGATACTAGACTACCATACCATTGTCCTCGGTTGTGCAGGACACATACGTAAAACCTACGTATACTTATACTACTCGCTATCCTCGGTTGTGAAGGATACTCACGTAAAACCTACGTGAACCTATACTTACTACTGCCTCGGTTGTGTCAGGCACTTACGTAAAACCTACGTAAACCCCCACGTACCCCTATCCTCGGTTGTGAAGGATACTTACGTAAATCCTACGTAAACTTGTACGTATTACTGTTCTCGGGATATGTAGAACACTTATGGTTGCGAATAGTCTAGTGGTTATACAACATGGGAAGCCCCCACAAATAGAACGTACTATCGGCCCAGTAGAGCCACATGTTACAAACGAACTTACCATTACGCATTTACTTTCTGTGAACTCGCTCAACTAGTTGTTGATCCTCTGTTACATGCCTTGCAGGTCGTTAGGTATATGGAGCTTGCACAGGGAGGAGCTGGTCGTTGTGGGCTTGGATCGTGATTGTGTGTTAAACACTTTATGACATTACATACTTATTTATGCTGAGTTTTATCTATACGCTTCCGCTGAACTTTGATATGATACTTATGTTTTGGAACACCTTTCATATGGATTGGTTTGGTTTAATACAATTACTTTTACTTTATACATTGTTCTATATGATTGGTGGCTTGATCCTGGTCAGTCACGCTCCCAAGCGGTGATACACCGCAGGTGGATTTTGGGGGTGTGACAACTGTGATGCTTCTATTCCAGGTCTCGGTTGTGTGCTAATGCAACACGAGAAGGTGATAGCGTACGCTTCTCGACAGTTGAAGGTTCATGAGAAAAATTTAAACGACTCACGACTTAGATTTGGGGGCCGTGGTTTTCGCGTTAAAATATGGAGGCATTATTGTACGATACTAAATGCACTATTTATACCGACCACAAGAGCCTTCAGCACATCTTCGATCAGAAGGAGTTGAACATGCGACAGCGTCGCTGGGTGGAAATCTTGAACGATTATGATTGTACAATCAAGTATCATCCAGGTAAAGCTAACGTGGTAGCTGATACCCTTAGTTGAAAGGAAACGAAACCCAAACGTGTACGCGCTTTGCAGCTCACCATCCATTCAAATATACCCGACCAGATTCGTTCAGCCCAAATTGAAGCATTGAAGGACGAAAACCTTAAAGCCGAAGAGATGCGAGGCTTAGAGAAGAAACTTGTTGAAAGATCTGACGGTATTCGTTGTTTCATGGAGCGAATATGGATCCATTTTACGGAAACCTTAGAGAACTTGTGATGGATGAAGCACACAAGTCTCGCTACTCTGTTCACCCAGGTTCTGATAAGATGTATCAGGATCTAAAAGTCTTGTATTGGTGGCCGAAGATGAAAGCTCACATCGCGACGTATGTGAGTAAATGTTTGACTTTTGCGAAAGTCAAAGTGGAATATCAGAAACCATCTGGCCTGCTTCAGCAACCAGAAATACCCATGCCGAAATGGGAACAAATTGCTATGGATTTCGTCACTGGTTTGCCAAGAACTCAAAACGGAAGTGATACCATCTGGGTGATCGTTGACCGTCTCACGATCAAGGAAACTGATAAGTTCTCACAACTTGCTGCTGTGTTATCCTAACGAAGTGGTTTCTAGGCACGGGATGCCAACCTCTATTATCTCTGATCGTGATCCGCATTTCATATCTGATTTATGGTAGTCGATGCACAAATCATTCGGCTCACGTCTCGACATGAGTATTGCATACCACCCTTAGACGGATGGTCAAAGCGAACGAACAATCCAGACACTTGAAGACATGTTGCGGACATGTTTGATCGATTTTGGTAAAGGTTGGGAGAAACACTTGCCTTTGATAGAGTTCTCCTAAAACAATAGCTACCACTCCAGCATCCAGGCAGCTCCGTTCGAAGCATTGTACGGGCAGAAATGTCGTTCTCCTCTTTGTTGGGCTGAGGTAGGTGACAGCCAGATCAAAGGTCCGGAACTTGTACTTGAAACGTCAGAGAAGATTGTACAGATCAGAAATCGTATGGCGGCAGCGCGGGACCGTCAGAAAAGCTACGCTGATAAGCGTGGGAAACCTTTGGAGTTCGTTGTAGGCGATCGCGTTATGTTGAAGGTCTCACCCTGGAAGGGTGTGGTGCGCATTGGAAAGCGCGGCAAGCTTAATCCACGCTACGTTGGGCCATTCAAAATCCTGGAATGAATTGGTAAAGTAGCGTACAAACTCGAGTTACCTGCCGAATTGGGTAACGTTCATGATATCTTCCATGTCTCAAATCTAAAGAAGTGTTTGTCCGATGAAACACTTGTTGTACCGTTTCAAGAGCTGAAGATTGACGACAAGTTACAGTTTGTCGAATACCCTATCGAAATCATGGATCAGGAAGTTAAGGTTCGTAAGCACAGTCGAAGTCCAATCGTGAGAGTTCGTTGGAACTCAAGACGTGGACCGGAGTTCACGTGGGAACGCGAAAATCAGATGAAGCTCAACTATCCGCAACTGTTCAAAACGGCGGATTTCAGGACGAAATTCCCTTTCAAGTTGGGGATGATGTGACACCCGAGGAAGATCCACAGTCATCCTGATCTAACAGCTTGCTGCTTTGGGTTATTTATCAAATTTCGGGATAAAATTTCTTTCAAGTTGGGGATGATGTGACAACCCGAAGTCTTAAGGTCCTTCCTCTACGCATCACTTGTTTCACAATCCTGTTTTCACAATTCGTTTTTCGTTGTAACATGTGCACGATATATGAATGATTAAAGTATTGCTATGTTCGGTTGTTACATGAAAACTTAGGAGTTGTTTTATGTTTAAACATAACGTGTTCATGTTTCTTAACTTTGGGCAGCAGACCACACTTAAGTTAACGAAGAACTCAAGTCGACGAAGAACTGGTTCTTTGTTGACTGTCTTTGACGAAGAACTAGGGTTCTTCATCACAACCACTCCTTGACGAAGAAGGTTCTTCGCGAAGAAGGTCTTTTGCCAAAAGGGCTCTCGGCCCAGGTCCATTCGTGGCCCAGAATGGGCCCGACTATTATTTGGTTTCCATAACCTTTCATAACCTACAAAACTTAAACATCAAACCCTAAAGTTCTCTCTTCCTCTCCTCCCTGTGCGATGGCAATTTTGGGTCTCGAAGCCCTTCATCTCGAACAAACTAATCACTTTGGTATCACTGTTAGTGTCTATCATTGTTAGTTGCTAGAATCTTGATGTTGTGACATTATGTAAAACTAGGGTTTCATTTATAAGATCGTAAATCTAGAATATGTGAATGATTATGGTGTTGGATTATGTTGGAATTAGTGATTAGAAACTTAGGAATAACAAACTGATGGAGTTGGCTGTGATCGATGATTGTATGTACGTGACTTTGATTTCGTATCCAACTGATGATTTGTTTGATTAACAATGATGATCGCATGATAAGTTGTTAACTATAATTTGTATAATAATGAGTGGTGTAATTGTTATGCATCGAATGAATTGTTGAATGGTGGATGATTGTTCATAATTAGGGTTCTTAATCATGGTTATAGGTGTCATTTGATCTGATTGGATAACTGTCCAACTTGTTAGCAACTGTTACGGCTAAAAATAAGGGAAACATAACCGTCTGTTGAGGTGCAGCGATGAAAGACCCCCCTCACAAAGAACCCAAGTTGACGAAGGACCTGATCTTTCGTCGAATGGCCCTTTGACAAACAACTGTGGTTCTTCATCGCAACACTTCTAGACGAAGTACGGTTCTTCGTCTAGAGGATCTTTCGCCATGAGGACATCCCACGAAGAACTGGTTCTTCGTGGAGATGCTGCAAGTGAACAATCAAACAGAACAGTTTATACAGCAAATGTGTTCACATGACATAAGGTTTTGAATAGTTTATGATGTGTAGGATGATGAATGTTTATGTTTATAAATCGTTATTTGATGCATGTTAATTATGAATGAGGAACCTGATTTGGCTCGTGTGAGTAGCCAACTCACCTGTTAAATGTTATTATGTGTCATGCACATGGGATGTGGACTTGTATGAGAACTGAGTACTTGCTATGTGATATACGGTGATCTTTGCGATGAATGCAATCTATGGAAATACGTGACTTAATTGATTATGAAACTGATTTCATTGGTAACAACGGTAGGGTTTGGTTGACCAACTTGGAACGGGTAACTTAACATACTGGGCAAAACTAAGGTGAGTTCATTTCTCTTGAGTATGCGTCTCGGTGGGTGGGACAATCAAATGGGTATTCCTGAGAGGAATAAGTCTTTTCTGGGTAAAAACTGGGATGTTAGATAATACACTCATTTCCTATCACTTTAAGTCACATCTTATACTGAATTAGTTACCTGAGAGGTAACGGGGTATTAGTTGATAGCGCTATTAGGCTTGGCCATCTCACACCGTACTTGAGAGGACGGGCGTAAACTAATGACCTTATCATGACCAATGCTTAGATAGGGGGCATTGGGGACGGGCAAACAATATGGCGCCGTCTTGTATGGTACTCGAGTTATTATCAACATTATTATTAAACTGAACTAAACACTTGGCAATTAACGTTTTCACAAAACTATGAACTCACGGGCGTTGTCTGGTACACTTGTTGCATGCTCGCAGATCGTTAGATACTATGGACAAGGAACTTGTTTTCTGGGATTGCTGGAGTAGTCATGGGTCAATCCCAGAAAACAAGTTCCTTGTCCATAGTATCTAACGATCTGCGAGCATGCAACAAGTGTACCAGACAACGCTCGTGAGTTCATAGTTTTGTGAAAACGTTAATTGCCAAGTGTTTAGTTCAGTTTAATAATAATGTTGATAATAACTCGAGTACCATACAAGACGGCGCCATATTGTTTGCCTGTCCCCAATGCCCCCTATCTAAGCATTGGTCATGATAAGGTCATTAGTTTACGCCCGTCCTCTCAAGTACGGTGTGAGATGGCCAAGCCTAATAGCGCTATCAACTAATACCCCGTTACCTCTCAGGTAACTAATTCGGTATAAGATGTGACTTAAAGTGATAGGAAATGAGAACACGTGACCATACATTTGGTTTTCATATATTTGGTTTTGAAACATTGAATGATGACTTATTTTATGCTTCCACTGAACATGTTAAACTTGGGTCATGTTTGTGAATGTTTTATTTTGATAAAGGGAAACTTTATTTAATATCTTGATGTTAGTTCAATGTGATTGGTGGCTGGATCCTGGTTTGTCACACGCCTAGCAGAGTTTCCTCATGTGGTATTTTGGGGGTGTGACAGTATGACAGATGAAAGGGAAGGTGTGTTCAAAGTGGTGTACCAAAACACGTTATAACATGTTCATACATATAGATGCACATGTGCATTTTTGGTGTTGTTAATGATATAACAAGTTCATACATATAAATGCACATGTGCATTTCTAATATTGTTAATGTAAAAAGTGGTGTATTATGAATGGTAGTGTAAATGAAAGTGCAATTGTCTGATATTAGTAATGTATTACGGAACTTTCAAAGAAATGATACATAGCACATGTGCATGGATAATTATTACTCGAAATTTTTTTTGTTTTTTTTGTGACGAAATATAGCGATTTTATAAATAATGGTAAAAAAACATTTTTTAGTGTTTTTTTGATTTTTAGGTACTTTTTGGTTGTGTTCACACTTGGTTCTCGCAGTAAAGGGTGGTTCCTAACGGATCCTTCATGTATATATATATATATATATAGTTCAAGGGAAAAATGAAGATGTATTGTGCTACTTTTTTACATGCAAAGTTGATATGAACTTGAATTGAGTTTTGTGATAATTTTGGGCTTAAACATGATTTAAAAATAAGTTTTTAAAACGTGGAAAACATCATATTTCAAGGGGAAACTATGATGAAATTTTCTAAAATCCTAATCGTGAGTAAGTTGCAATTAAGGGTTGATTAACATGATTAAACATTATTAGTGACCTTAATCATGATTAGACAAGTTTGGTGTATATGTATAAGTGTGTTATGTGTATGTATTAGAAGTTAGGAAAAACACAGACTAAATACAAATACACACCATATAAAGGAAAACCTCAAAATACTTGGAAGATTTATTACACACGAAATACGTATACGGACAACTTATGTTATATATCTAAACACGATGCGGACGGCGGACAAAACGGATATCAGATAAACCGTACAATGTAATATATATATATATATATATATATATATTGAAACGGGATCAGGAGAAAACGCCTAATAGTGTGAAAACGGTGAGAACGGATCATATCATACAAGTGGCACGCGATATAATGAACGACGGAGGGGCTTTTTTTGTCCTTTTATATTCTTTTTTTCGTTGCGTCTCACAACACCGCTTCATTTTTTCGAGTGTAAGATTTTTTTGGCGTTTAGTTAGATTCAATAACTATTTGGCGTTTTATTATTTTTTAGATCCGCCTCGATGAATTAACCGTTTTTGTATTACATAGTAAACATTTTGGCATTTATGGCATTCCAAAATTCATCAAAATCACTTAATAATTCTAACTTCTTTGCGTCCATGGCGTTCTCAAATTCATTAGGCATGTAGATTTAACCAGTTCAATTAACCCCATATATGTCATAAAGGTAAATTTCTTAGCGTTCATAGCGTTTTTAAATTCATCATAATTCATTAGTAATTCAAAAGAGTACAATTAAGACGAAATCAAACAAAAACAAATAGTGTTTTGTGGATGGTATTACATCAGAGATGTAACCATCACTTTGTTCATCACTTTCTTCAGACTCATCATCATCTTGTACATTGGCGTATAACGCCATAATCTCCTCTCGTCTTTGTTGCATCATATACTGAAATATCATCAAAACGCTGGATCTTGCATCGTCAAAGGTGCTAAATCACAGAGTTGTTCAAGAAGATGTAGTCTATCTGTGTTCAGCACTTCATCCATTGTCAATGAATAATCCACCCTATGTTGATAAGTCATGTTCACCGTTCTTGATTGTTCATCCAAACTCCAACTAGTAACTATGACATCTGTGCTTGTGTAATCATTGTATAACTCCGAACAATTCAATTATCAATAAAACAATGTGTTTTGATCCCAATATCTGATTATTTATGTTTGACATTTGCACGTTTTGATTTTTGTTTGATTTCAAACTCTTAAACATTTTCTAGAAAGTTCTACACAAACTATTACGTAAACGTAATCAGTTTAATGCGACGTACATTCTGGAACAGTGACATAAGCTTAACATACCTTAAATATCCTTTAAATAGCTTAGAAATAAGTTTTGAAGGATTCAGTATGGTAAAAACAAGTTTATCCGATCACAGGTGTGACACCTGTGTCACTACGACCATCAAACAACTACCAAACCAATGAAATATAGTGTTTCATACTTGGGATTTGTATAAATATGTGTATCATTTGCACATATCAATTCTTGTTCAATTTTGAGCTTTAAATCGCTTTCTGGAAGGTTATACGCGAACTGATGCGTAAACGCGGTCAGTTTAATACAACAAAGACTCCGGAATAGTGAAATAGGCTTAACATAGCTTAAATAACCTTTACATAACTTAGAAATAAGTTTTGAAGGGTTTGGTGTGTCAAAAACAAGTTTGTTCACTCACAGGGACCATTTGCGTCAAACTACAAAAGTCTGTCATTTCGTAAGGCAACGTACAGTCCAGAACTTGATCATAAGCTAAACATACCATAAATAACCTAAAAATAGCTTAGAAATAAGCTTTGATAGGTTCGGTGTGCGAAAATATGCTTATTTGATCTTACAGGGACTAAAAGTGTCAAAAACGGCGTAAGTTTGTATTTACGCGCATATCTTACGTTCTGACCACATCTGGGCATCCAAAATTTTTGTAGACACTAAAATATTTTTATTTTAGTGATCGTCATACAAAAATACCATTCGTCGCTTAATTTGGATCGTTTTCGCGTCCGTTCGAGTTTCGTCATAATTACACGAATAACGCGACCGTACGACCAAACGAACCGACATCTGAGATATTTCCAAGCATATTTTGTGTCCTCTATACTTTGACCACCTTGTAGGGCCTTGAAAATGGCTTAACGGGTGTTAAAAGTGTCACACCCGCTCATAGCGGAAGCGCGAGGTGTGATCTGATCGGTTCTCATTGCATAACAATATAAGTGAACATACTAAATGAATAAAAACAAGCTCCAATGCCATTGTCATAATTGTTTCAAAAGAACGCAACATAAGTTAAATGTATTGGTTACAAACCATCAAATGAAAACAAGTTGTCATTGTTTTATACATCAAAATGTAAGTCTTAAAATGTCAAGGCTTTGACCACTATATCACCGCAAAGAGGCGGTATATAACGGGCAAACCTTTCAAATGGTGGCATGGAGTCTTGATACTTTCTTTCCTTGACTGAAATGTCTGTATGGTCCACTAATTTCCTGAAATACATGTTAAGTTTGAAAACATCAACAAAAGTTGGCGAGTTCATACAGTTTAGTTGTATGAGATGTATCTGTAAAATGTGAGTTGTATAAAATGTATCCGTAAAATATGAGTTGTATAAAATGTATCCATAAAATGTGAGTTGTATAAAATGTATCTGTATGTAATGATGTAGTATGTAAAACGTCAATGAAATCATTGATCATTAATGTTTCGCGAGGACATTAATATGTGTGACGAATAGGAAGCAATCCAAACCTAGACGATTTCGTGTCGACTACTATCGACTGGGACACAAATGCACTCTTCTGTATGGGTCCACGACCAAGAGTGGGGCTCGCCAATACCC
>JARYGA010005794.1:0-47934 GCA_030545235.1 Helianthus tuberosus
TAGTCAAATTACTTTTAGTCCCAACTACTTCGTATACGACATGGTTTGATCGGGATTCAGATTCGGGTTCGATTGTATTCGAGTTAGACTTCGAGTTTCGATTGAGTTCGCTTGATTATCACAACATAACATAAAATAACATGCACAGGTAACACGTAAGGCACACACACACACGTATAAACGCAAGTAAAATACACAGCTCGAGTTACGATTCGATGTCGATTAGATTAGCATTGCTTGATCATTAGTTGATTAACTTTATCGCATTGTTACTGCCTATGATTCACGGTCGCGAGTCGATTGGAATACGGTCAACATGATTCGATTATTGCAATGTACGACACTTACTCCACATAATATAATTAAAATAAAAACATTTCTACGATTCAAGTTGCGCGAAATCGGTCGTTGACTTTGACCTTGACTTTGACTTTCACTCGTGAAAATACGGGGTGTTACATTCATGAACTTGAAATTTCACAAAAATTTGTAGTAACTTACTAGTGTTCTTAGTAAGCCTTGTTACCTTCTAAATTGTGATTGATTCTTTAAAAAATTCATTTTTAAAGAAAATGGATCTTCACAACTTCTAATCATATTTTTCAAAAATGTTTCTTCTTAAACTTTTCTTGTTACATAAGTGTTTCTACACTTGTTTAACCTTTAAAAATGGGGTTTATTTATGTAAGAACCAAGATTAAATAAAACTTGTATTTTTAACTTGGTTTCTTGAAAAATTATCCATGAAATCTCTAGATTTACATGATTAACAACACACTTTATTCATCATTTTACAAGAAATCAATGTATTATTTTCAAGTTCATGCTTTTCATGAGGATGATCCATTAACTTCTACCATGTTCATCCTCTCATCTTGCAAGATTATGTTTTTAATCATGATCTAGCAAGATCATATGATGATCAACATCATTTTCACAAGCAATCAACAAGTATTACAACACATAAACATTAAGATTTCTTATGTATTCAAGCTTATGTTCATGTTTTATTCTTGTGATTCTTCATGTTCTTCAAGATTATCATTATGTAACATCTTTTAACCACTTGAAATAGATGTAAAATAGAAAGATCAAGGTTCTTACCACTAGCTCAAGGCTAGGGATGATCAAGAGGAGAAAAGAGATGGATAATAGGAAATGATGAAGGTCCTTGAACTTCTACAAGCTCCTAGCTCCTTTGTATGTCTTCTAACACCTTTGGATGTGCTTGGAATTAGTTGAAGATGGTTGAAAGATGGTGATGATGGTGGGGTTGGGGTCGGCCGAGAACACAAGGAGAGGAAGAAGAAAGAGTGGTGTGAAGTATGTGAAAGTTATGAAAGCTTAGAACTCTTATGTTTACTTATAATCCAATCTCAAGTATTATCTCATGTATAAAGTGTCCAACAAAGCATAAACAAGATCAAATAAAATATTTGAACAAATCTTGAGGTGGGCCATATGTTGGCCGATTTCATATGTGGGGGGGGGGGTAGTAGGCTTAGGTTGTAAACATTAGTTAGATTATGGTAAAATTGTAAGTATCTAGTTAGATACTTAGTTAGTTGATATTTATATAGTGTGTTATGATGTTCGGGGACCATAACTAGCTTGGTAATGTTAAAACAGTGCTTCTAGTGAAAATTTGGTGTTTCGGGTAGTGTCCGGTTGTTCGGTTGGTTACCGGTTCGTTAAGGTGCTAAACTATGCAGTTTAGTGTTCTTTATGTTACCTTTTGTGTCACTTTTGATTCCCGACACTTAGGAAAGCATCCAGGACCATTTAACCATATTTCTGCATGATATTAGGTTGTTTAAATGCTGAAAATTGCTGATTTTTGCTGAATTCAACACTTTATGTGAGTTTTAGGCACTTTCCGGCACTTAAACTATCTCTAGGAAGGCAGTTTTGTGATCCTGACTTTCCTACACACTATACTAGTGTAATACTTAGTTTTTGGCTCATTCTGTGTCTCAACACACTGTCTGCCTATATGCTGAACTCCGTCAGCATATTTCTGATTTGTCTGAATTCTGTGCTAACTGTGTATCGTGCATCATTTGAGTCAAATAAGCTTTCATGCAATAATGGTATGACATTAAGCAATATATGATGCACATGTATGTATATGGCATTAATCAGTAAGCAGTTAATTGTAATTCAGCACAGTCATTAAGCACTAATCATGGTTTAATAGTTGTACGGATACCTGAAATTTTGGCAGTTGTCACAACCGGAATTGAAGAAAAATGGATACCGAGTACCGTACCAAATGTATCGGTTCGGTACCGGTTTTTTTATTCCAATACCGGTTTGGTACCGCTTTGGTGTTTCTTATTCCTACCAAATGCATGTTTTTAAGATTCTATCTCCGATTAAACTTTCCCATTCAATTCAATTGTATAAAACTTTTTTAATACATGAATATAAAACTTATATTGTTTAAATCAACTTATAAATGTCTATTTTTTTGTTTGATTTAACAATCCCGTCATAACAAAATGGTCCTAACAACTCATTACACTATAAAGAAGCAAAAAATTTAGGCATGTGGTTGTAATTTGTGCTTTGGGACTTTTTCAAAAAAAATTGATTTTTTACTTTTAACCCAAAGGTTTTTACCTTTTGCAATTTTAACCCTACATAATTTTTTTTTAACTTTAATCCAAAAGTTTTCATTATTTGCAATTTAACTTCACAACTTTTGTCACTTATAGTTTTCATTATTTGCAATTTTCGTTTTACGTATAGTTCTACATTTTTCGAGTTAATGCGACGCAACGTATGAGTGTGGTTCAACTTTTTTTTATGTTTTGTTTCAAATTTTGCAAGTTAACACGGCACGACGTGCATGTGTGGTTCAACGTTTTTACCTCTATTTTTTCATGTTTGACAGGTTTGTCGGAACACGCAGATCCTAGGTCGAGTCAGTGTTGGTGGTCGATGATGGTTGTGTGACATTAGTACTATTTACACCGTTTTACCCCCGCCCGCAACGCGGGGTGTGCTTTGGGGTTTTTTCAAAGAAAAAATGGTTATGCATATGGTTGTTATATCCTTGGCTTTGGAGGTTTTCCAAAAAAAAATTGATTTTTTTTCTTTTCACCAAAAAGTATTTCATAAATTACATTTAACCCAAAACTATTTGTTTTTTACCGTTTAACCAAAAACTTTTTATCTTTTGCAATCTATCCTCACAACTTTTTTTACTTTCAACTTTGGTCCTTTATAGTTTTCATTTTCCGCTTATGCTTGGTTCTAAATTTTGTGACTTGACACATCGCAATGTGTGTCTTTGGTTTAACGTTTTTACGTTTCGTTCTAAATTTTGCGAGTTAACACGACGCAACGTGCGTGTGTGGGTGAACGTTTTTACATCGTCTATTTTTTCCCGTTTGACAGGTTTACCATAACGTGCGGGTCCTAGATCGACTTAGTTATAACTAAATAATCCCCGCCGCATTGCGGCGTGCTGCAATTCTAGTTGCAATTAAATTTTAAAGTTGTTTTAGTGCGCTTTCTATTCTTATTTCACCATGCTAAATGCCTTACACGTGGCCATTTATATATGTTAAAAAGGCAAAATGTCTCTTACTTACAAAAATTGTTCATAAATGTACAAAACTAGATGGAACCCCCACCGCGTTGCGATTGGGGGCTTACAAATTACGAACGTATACAAACGCTAGATGGAAGCCCCCCGTGTTGCAGCAAATAATCAAGTTGAATTAGACAAACATACATACATGTTTCATAAGGAAAACAACTGATCAAACAGTCGGTCGACCTTGCTTTGCAGAAAACATCCAAGATTGTCCTCCACTTGAGGCAACAGGTGTGTGCATCTGTGAGAAAGCATGAAACTGAGAAGACAAATTTGTTGCTTGCGACGGTGCATTGAACTAAGACACGTAAACTGCGCCAAGTTTTGCATCAAAGAAATAGTAATGCTCGGTACCTACAAATAACCAAAAGTCACGATTAATACCGTTAAGTATAATTAGATTGCACAAATTTAGATATTAATGCAACTTTAATAGAAAAAAAATATAATACATAAAACACTTAGCATTTTATCAAGATGGGTAAGAACCACTCAAGCATCCAAAGTTTTCAAAGTACATTCTCTCTTGTTCTTTTTATTGTCATCGAGGCATTTGACAACATCTGACCAAATTCCTTGCAAGAAAAGCATATATTATAATTGTTAAATCCATTGATTATAAAGACCGAACCTATTTATATATATAGATGGAGATTGGGCGTATCTGTTGACCTTGCTAAACTTCTTTATTGCGGGTCCCATAGCAGATGCAAGACCACTTATAGATGTCAGAGTAGCCATAGTTGAGTTTTTGTTGATGTCATATAACCGAGCTCTAAGAACCCCATACAATTCCACTAAGAAAAGATAAAAAAAAAAGGTCTAAAAGACGAAACCAACCTACATTAGGTGCATTTATATATTGCTAAAAAAATATATCTAAAATTTATAAAAAAGGTACATGTTCCAACGGGATGAATACGCTTGTTAGCCGCTTCCACAATTTTATTCACTACTTCAATAGATTCAAGAAGAACCAGACCAAAACTAAAACCAAAAACAATGTCAAAATGAATGTTTTCTTATTTATTAAGTTAAGCTAATTATAAAAGCATCATCACCTTCCAATCAGAACTCCCCAATCCTTTAAGAAGAGCTGGTGTTATGTTTCCACTTTTAGAAATATAATAATCATCTGGAGCTGACGTAACTTGGGCTCATCATGTTATACTCCTCTGAACAAATCGAAGAACCTAATGGATCCAACTCAACCTTGACTGCTACGAAAGATTATTATATTCTAGTCTAGTTTAGAAAGTTTTGTTGTAGTCGATTCTTCTATCATTAGACTTTTAAGTCATGGAAGTAGTGAAGCGGTTGACCGATTCAGATAAGGAACATCTGGATTGAGATCATTAGCATAAATTAAACATCCTTTTCGGGTAGCTGGAATAGCAAAAGGACCAATACCTGCAAACATGTCACATATTATCTCTCTTTGGTCAAACTTGTTGATAGCCTTGTTAGCGGAAGCAATTGTTATCATCATCATCATCATCATGGTGGGATTCAAGAAGTTTGGCAGAGGAATTAAGAGTGTTGTTTGGATTAACAGCCATGATCAACACAATGTGCAGTAAAAGTAAGATGAATGGAGGGAAATCACGAGTATGAAAGGACAAACAAAACGGAAACTTTTGAATGTCTTGATGCCGGAACATAATGTCGGACCTTGCATATTTATACATAAGTTTTGGCGGTTCCTTGTGGCGGGAATAACTGCCATAGCAGTTTGAATTCCAAACCGCTTATCGTTCATCGTTTATAAGTTCTAGCACATATCGAATATAAGTTACATAAAATATACTAATCATAATTAAGCTTATATATATCTAACACAACCCTCTAAACTTGATTATGCTTAGAAGCATACATCAGGACGCTCCGGTTAGCTTCATCCACGGCTTTCCTTGCTTGCTTGAAATCAAATCTACGCCGTTTTTTTGCATCTTCATTGCACCTTCCCAGTCATTTCCGACGAATAGGGCATTGTGTTGAAAGGCTTCTTCATCTTGAACATCACCGTCACTCCTCCTCCTTTCATGGCAGACTTCCGACGGACCTGCATTGTGTTCAACCACCTCTTTATCGATCACCCTTTCCTGCACCGCCTTGAACTTGTGATAGTAAACTAGAACATCAAGATACATGGCATATATTATCCTCATGAATTCACCATCGTGATATTCATAGCCCATGTCTTTCGCAGCAACAGCCCATAGGTTGTTATCGGTCACATTCCGGTAGCCTCCATCACGTTTAACCACCATGTACAAGCCAAGTGATGCGTGTGAAGTGTGTATATAAGTTTAAGTATATTTTAAGCCCTTTTACACTTTCTTTAGCCAAGTTTTAAATTTATAAAACACGATATTTACTAACACTAAACACACATATGGGCAAGTGCACCCATCGTGAGCGTAGTATAGTGTTGGTAAGATACCGAGGTCGTCCAAGGACACAAGAGCTTTTAGTACCGGTTTATCCTCAACGTCTAATCAAATCAAAAAGTTAGAAAAATGTTTTAAACTAGAAAAATAAAAACTAACTAAAATGCTGAAAATAAAATAAAATAAAAACAGATAGACAAGATGAATCACTTGGCTCCGACTCGTGTATAGTGTAACCTTTGATTATTTCCGCACTTTTGCACTTTTTAAGAGATTATCTTAGTTATTGTAGTAGGCCCCTCTTTTGAAGGTGATGTTACCCTCAACCCAGTAGTTTGAGTCAGCAAGGATACAATCCTAAAGGGTCGGATTATTGAAAGATAATTAATTAAGTTATTAATGCATATTATGGTAGGCCCCTCTTTTGAAGTAGTCTGAGTCAGCAGGAATACAGTCCTAAGTAGCCGGGTTAAAGTATTAATAGTAGAGTCCTTCCCTCATAGCCCAGTGGTTGGGGGCCGGTTTGTCCTCCTAGAGGTCACCGGTTCGACTCCCGCTTGTGGCGAAATGGGGTAGGACACCCGTGCGCAATGATGGTGAAAAACCCACCGAGGAGGGTTTGATCCTGAGCGTCACTCCGGTTTTCATCCGGCTGTTACTCTAGCGAGGCAACTCGTGTAGAGGCAGTACGGTTTCCAGAGGAAAGCCTTCGACCCAAGACTGGTCAACCCAGCGCTGGCCTTGCTATCTGGGCCCACGTTCTTGGCGAGGGTCCGCGATTTGCGGATGTGACAATGGTCACCATTAAGAAGTCCACCTTTAAAAAAAAAGTATTAATAGTAGCTTACATATGAGGGGATCAAAGAGTTTGGACCCCCGCCATCCAATACCGTTAAGTATTGAAGGAGGTCCTACTAAATTTGACCCAGGTCCTTGCAGGATCTATACACTGAACAAGGCAAGACTTTTACCAAACCATTCCCTTAACCCCCGACCAGGTAGCCAACATACCTCCATATAAACCGTGGAGATATGAATGGTGAAAATCTTTTATTTTATATAGACAGTAAAATAATGCCAAGACACCACGGACAAACGATAAGGAAAAATCACCTTCAACATAAGAAACTAGTTATTAAAGTCATTAATACATAACCAAGTAAAAAGTGCGAAAAGATTAAAAATAAAAAGTATTACACTAGACACTTTGTCTTCACCAAGTGATGTAAGAGACTTAGGCAAACATGGCCTTGATTGTCAAGAACTCTTACGATCAATCTTGGATCCCGAGACAACTCACACACTCTATGATGGACAATGGATGATGGTGGTGGATGATGGTGTTATGGTGGTGGTGGGTGGTGGATGAAGTGTGAGAGAGGTGGTGTGCCAAGGGATGGTTTGAGCTTGAGCCAAGCACTCCTATTTATAGGCTGAACAGAAACTCGGGCACGACCCCGTGTCCATTGGGCACGGCCCCGTGTCCATCCTCTTCTCTGTCTTCATTAAATGCAGTTTGTCTGCATTAGTTGACCACGCCCCCGTGTCCGCTGGGCACGCCCCCGTGTGCAGAAACATATCTGTACTATCAAGATTTGCCTGGATTCTGCGAATCTTATAGTTGACCACAGCCCCGTGTCCGCTGAGCACGACCCCGTGGTGGGCGATAGAAGCTTCTATAGCTTTGTCTTTTATGTTGGCACTTGGGCACGCCCCCGTGTTCACTGAGCACGAGGCGTGTTCAGCCTTCTGTTTTCTTGTTTTGCTTGGTAAGATGCTGTCGTGGGGTCGGGCATGTCTCTTTTGATCATTTTCTTGTATTTATGTTAGATTTAGCTGTCTTTTTGCTTCTTTTGTTAATTTGAGCTCATTTAATCCTGAAAATACAAAAGGAAGACAAAAGCACACTTTTTCCAACATTAGTACTAAAAAAGGGTTAGTTTTATGCCACAATGGATGTAATTTATATGTTGCATTTTGCAAACATCACCAAGCAAATCCACTTTCCTGTTATCAGCCGCGTAGGGTGGAATGGGTCTTGTAGTAATTCCCAGTTTGACATTAATAAACCATATCAACATCTCTTCGAATTTTCCCTCCAATCCATGTTTATACTTAAACACAAATTCACCATCCTCCATCATTTCCAACAGTGACTTGCAATCGGAAAAATCATGGAATTCCATTGCACGAATAATCATTTGACTCCAATCGGGGTCTTGAGTGGATAAATTCAGATCCTCAAAGTAAGAATTAAGATAATTCTCCTTGTGTTCTTCATTCACAACACTTAATTCTATCACCCTTTGCTTTTCTTTTAAACCAAGTTCTTCTTCTTTGGTTAAACCGTTCACTGTGTTCACTGAATTCATGACCGGTGAAGAGAACATCGGAAATATTTTACAAATGTCACCGGATTTTTTAACGGTGTATCCTTGTAGAGTTAATTGATCCAGACTTAATACGTTTCGATCTAATTCGGTGCATAGAATACACTTTGTATTCGTAACAATTCATTACTTGATCTGATCTCTACCGCACCGATACCCCGAGCAAACAGGAAATTGCTTTCCCCTGTTTTTGTTTCTACCCCAACTAAATGTTTAATTCGCTTAAATACATTCAGATTACTGGCAATATGATGAGGAAACACATATTTTACATACCAGATATCGCCCCACTGGCCACCCTCCGTTCCGGTAACAATCATTTCTTGGTGACTGACAACTTCATTTTCTTGCCTCTGTATTCCCGTATTTATTGCTTGATTGATTAATTGGGTGGCCTCATCTTGTTCCTTTGCTTTGCACGTATAGATTTGATGACCGGGTTGGTGAGAATAATAGCATAGTCTTACACGAGGGAATTTCTTTTTCATATTTTTCATCGAGGGAATGTTGACAGGGCATCGTTGTCGCTGTGGGTTGAATTCCTGCCATCTTTGAATCCGTGGCTCTGATACCACTATGTTGGCGGAAGCAATTGTTATCATCATCATCATGGTGGGATTCAAGAAGTTTGGCAGAGGAATTAAGAGTGTTGTTTGGATTAACAGCCATGATCAACACAATGTGCAGTAACAGTAAGATGAATGGAGGGAAATCACGAGTATGAAAGGACAAACAAAACGGAAACTTTTGAATGTCTTGATGCCGGAACATAATGCCGGACCTTGCATATTTATACATAAGTTTTGGCGGTTCCTTGTGGCGGGAATAACTGCCATAGCAGTTTGAATTCCAAACCGCTTATCGTTCATCGTTTATAAGTTCTAGCACATAACGAATATAAGTTAAATAAAATATACTAATCATAATTAAGTTTATATATATCTAACAAGCCTTATGTGTTCATGCTCCAATTTTGAATTCCAATATACCAACCCGTAATCCATCTTAATTGTTGCACCATATTGCTTCACCTTTGTAGCCAACTCGGGTTTTCCTGATTACCTTATTTCTATTAGGAAAAAACATAGTGTTTTTTGGCTTCAAAATACGATAAAGTTAAAACCGATCAACCCGGATGCTGCTGGAACCGATACCTGAGATATCCTTTAAGGCCGGTCTTCGGTTCTTTAATTTTATAATTCTCGGGTTTTGGGTCAGGTCGGTTCCTGGGCTTTGCTCGCCCCTACCCTCAGCCGGCCACTCACGCACCACCTCCTCGACCCACTACCACCAACCCATCAAGCTAAGCCAAGTCAGTCCTCTTACTTATTCAGAGTCCCTTACCCAATCAGACCTCTTAATGGCTCCGTAAGGGGCACTGTAATTTTTACAACTCTAAGGTCTAAGCATCAGTTCTGACTGGCAACAGGCCAAACCGATAGCCAAACCACAGTCTGAGCATCTGGTTGTCTAAAAGCACCCAACGATGCAGTCAAGTCATTGTCGCAAGCAATCAATATTATATCACCATCTTCAACTTCATATTTCAAGCTAAAGCTTCCATCGCTTAGCTGGAACCGTGTTGCAACCAGCTTCTCCAACTTTGCCAGTCCATCTGAAAGTCTAAATGAAAACTTCACCGTATCCTTTCTGTATGTTACCTTAATCGTATACGTATTTGGTGCAGCATTCTTGATATGCTTGTCTTTGACGTTTGTCTCAGGCTTCGGACGTCCGTCAGGCGGATCTTTTTGTTCCGTCGGGTGCAGTACAAGTTGGGACGTCTGCTTATTGTGTTGTGTAAGAGTGGCAGGATCATGAGTAGCGTTTATTGTATTAGAAGTGCCTAGAACCAGGGTCGTAAGAGCTCTGTCAGATGCATGGGCGGCTGCATCTGTTTGATCCGGCTTTAGAAGGGGGTCGGTTTCATTGGGAGTCCGACTATATGGCCACCTTGGTATACCATGACTCCTGCAAATGCGCTTTAAAGTAGACCTGCTGACTGCACACACAATGTAAAAGGTCAAAGGTGAAACTGAGAATATTAGAAGGAAAGGTGGCAAATAGTGACATTACTAGAGGTGGCAAAATGGACGGGTTTGCATGATTAACAATAGTCGTGTGTACAGTTCGGTCAACCTCAAGATATTGAGAACCTCAACCTAAATCACATCTAGCGGTTAACCCCATTAGTGGTTAATCGTGGTGTGGTTCAGTTAAAGGCTAACCTCTATAACAATCATTAATATATGCTATTCAACTCTCTCTGACCTAAAAGAAGTAACATTATGTTTGAATAGACTAAAAAGGGAGTAAATAAATTTAGCAGGAGCTAAGCAAGAAAACGAACTTGAAATCAAGCTATAAATGAAGGTCAAAATCTTATTAGTGCATCATAAAAACTATATCTGCAATATGAAAAAAATAAAAAAAAGGGTTGCTTTATTTATATAATATGTCTTCCATATAGTATATATTATATATTTAAATTTACATACAAACAATATATTTTCTAGGAACAGACACGTTGACTTTATGTATTCTAATAAGTTCAGTTGACCGTGTTATTTTGAAGTACCAAACCTAAAACAAACCATATAATGGGGAGCAACGAACTGTCTTTGTTGGTTGGGTTAACCACATTTTTTAAAAGCACCAAGGGTTTTAATAAGGAGCACCAAAAGCTATATAAATCCACAATGGAAGGTTAACATGTTTTCGGTTCGGTTCTGATGAAACACAGGTTAACACCGAGGTTAACCGGTGGGGTTGTTTCTTAAGTGGGTTCAGTCTCCTTTCCTACTCGTCAGAACGACCTGGATCCTGCAAAACAGCAACACCGTTAGTCTCGTTAAGAGGGGGAGATGGGGGTTTTCCCTCTTAACCAGGCTCCGGCGTGAGAATAAGTACTGTTCTGAGAGGATAATCAGTGTGTGTTGAATGTGAGAAATAGAGAGCAAGATGATCAACCTGGATGGTGAAGGGTCCTATTTATAGCCGGAGGGTGAAGAAAGGAAAGGGGCAGCAGTGCTAGCTGTAGACGCGCGCCAGCTGTCCGACCAAGGGGAATATCCCCTTGGTCTCCTCTGCTGTGGTCAGTGTAGTGGTACACGTGGCACGCCTGCATTTGTCTAATTTGGAAACATCGTACTGATGTTGTCGGGCTGCTCCCTGACCTGTTGCAGGTCCACTTGGCGCTTGATGGCTGGTGACACGTGTTGTCCTTTATGTCGGATGGAGCATCTTTGGTGTCACCCGGATATTTTCCAGAAGCTTCTAGAAGCTTCTGGATGATACGGTTGATGTCAACGCCATGTAGGATGGAGAAAGTGGTATGGTCCTTGCCATGTTGGCAAGGAATTGGGACCATACCTCTTCAAGTCCCCCCAGTCCAGTGTGCCTTCTAGGTGAGTTGATCGTCTAGGAGGGATTCTGGACTTATGAAGATAGTGTTTGTTATGATGTGGGGGGTTTTTTATGGTTTTTCTCACGGATTTGCCCCTGATTAGCACACGGCACATGGAGTCCTGCGCATGGGTTTTGACTCCTTGCGGAAGTGAACCAAAAGGACGCATGGCGCATGGTTTTTGACTCCTTGCGGAACTGAGCCAAACGGACGCATGACGCATGGGTTTTGACTCCTTGCGGAAGTGAGTCAAATGGACGCATGGCTTATGGCGCATGGTTTTTGACTCCTTGCGAAACTGAGCCAAATGGACGCACGGCGCCTGACGCATGGGTTTTGATTCCTTGCGGAAGTGAGCCAAATGGACGCATGGCTCATGGCGCATGGATTTTGACTCCTTGCAGAAGTGAGCCAAATGGACGCATGGCTCATGGCGCATGGGTTTTGACTCCCTGCGGAAGTGAGTCAAATGGACGCATGGCGCATGGCGCATGGGTTTTGACTCCTTGCGGAAGTGAGTCAAATGGACGCATGACGCATGGCGCATGAGTTTTGGCGCTCTATGAGTGTTGTCTTCAGGAAGAAGCTTTGTTGTCTTGGGGAGGAGTGACTGACGTGACTGTCTGATGTCAGGCGAACAAGCGCCTTTTCAGTCACATCAGTTGCTTTTTCGGCGACATGTCAGATGTCTGTTCACCTGCTTCCGGAAAAAGAGGTGCCGCCTTCTCTCTCTTCTGACGTGTCTCTCTCCTGTTGGTTGCTTTTTCAAACCCTGACTCCTCCACTACCCATCGCATTAAATGCGATGGGTATAAATATATGGTGGTTTCTCTTTCTTCAACACTTTCCCAAAATTCGAATTTTGAATTCCAGGTTTCTCTCCTCTTCCCTTATCTTCCTCTTTCAACTTTTGAGTTCATCTGATTTCTCCTTCCGTTTTTCACGATGTCTACTTCGAATCCTTCTTCGAAGAAAAAGAGGAACAAGGGGAAAACTCCTCCCGGCCCAGATCAGGCGGTTATTGGTTGGAAAGAAGAGGAATTTCAGAATCTAGTAAGGGAGATGGGTTTTCTCCCTGATTGGGGTGCTCAATATCCTATTGCTAGTTCCACCGCCATGGGAGCTCCTCCCGGGTACATGACTTTGTACGCTGTTTTTTTCCGGGAGGGTAATTTTAGGCTTCCGATGACTCGATTCACTGCTGACGTGTTGAGGGGTTACGGTCTCCATATATCTCAAATCAATGCCATCGGGCTCCCCCGTATCACCCACTTTGAGTTCGTTTGTATGGCCAACCGGTTAGATCCGACGTTTGAGATGTTCAACGTCTTCTACACTGTTACGTATACAAATGGTTTTTACTCCTTTAGTGCTCGTACCGGCGTGTCGCCAGTTTGTTCTGTGCCGTTAAAGGGTATACATGACTGGAAACAGAAGTTTTTCTTTATTCGCCGGGGGGTTGTTCCTGTGGATATGCATTACAGATCTGTGGATGAAGGTATCCCAAAGGTTGATGTGGTTGCAGACTTTGCTAATCAGGACTGGTATAAGAAGTTGACCCGGAAGGCTACTCCGATAGTTCAGCTTGAGGAGATGGCGTTGGTTGGTGCCGGGATGAGTATGAAGTGGGTTCCTAAAAATCCTCTGGGTGTTCCGGTTTACGGTTATGGTGGCAAGTGTACGTTTGTTCCATATCCCCCTTTTGTTTTTCCTTTGGTTGTATTATTTTTGTATTGTGCTTTATTTCCTCCTTTTTTGCAGTAGGGTACACATTGATGAATGTTTTGGATCCCGATGCTCCGGGTGCAATGGTTGAGGCGATACAGAAAACTGAAAAACGACCCTGGTTGGATCAGATTCGCCATCGGTTTCTGCATCCGAGTGATGAGAGTTTCGCTGTTTACGTGAACACTGCCTTAGGTGAGAAGATTGAAAATGAGGATGGTTCATTTGATTCCATTCGAGAGGAAGTTATCGTTCTCTCGAGTGATGGTTCTGGCAGATCGTTGGGAGACCTAAACTCTCCTTCCGCGCGTGCAGGTCCAGCGCAGGGGGTTGTGCACGAACCGGTGAACGAGCCTGTTGAGGAAGATGTGGAGATTCCGGTCAAGACTGTTAACCCGTTGGAGACGAGGAGGAAAACAAAAGCTGATAAGCCGGAAGGGAAAGGGAAGAAAGCTGAGGGAACTGCATCTGGCACTCCTCGTAAGCGTCCTTACACTCCTCGTGTTCTTGATTATGTTGTCGTTTCTGACACGTTGCCCGGTTTAGGGGTTGGAGAGAAACGCCCTGAGTCGGACCCCGAGGACCGCGCAACTTTAACTGAGATTATGCAGAAGAAAATGTTTGAGGATAGGAAGCGAAAACTTGATGAGCAGGCTGCTGCTGTGCTTGCATCGAAGAAAAGTAAACTTCGAAAAGAGGATCCTCCTGCCCCTTCTGAGTCAGAGATTGACATGGGTATTTTTGCTAAAAAACCCTCTGATTTGCTGCAGAAGATTTTTGAAGCTTCCGGTACTCGATTTTTCAGTTTCCAGCATATCTCCTTATTTTTGCTTGTCTTGTATTTGTATTTTGTTCCCCTTTTGTCTGAATGTGCTGCTCGTCTTGGAGCAGGTGTCAAAACAGCCCAAAGTGGGCACAAGATTGATATTTCTAAGATTACTCCTCCTGAGTCTCCGCCGTCGAGGGTATTCGGGTTGTCTCCCCCTTATGATGCTCCTGACAGGCAGAAAAAGACTGCGGATGTTGAGCAAGTTGCGGAAGGTGGTGGTAATGCAGGTGGTGCTGCGGACGGTGTTGTTGGTGGTGATCGCGGTAAGAATGTTGAGGTTGACGTAGAGGTGAGTGAATCTACCCCGCATCAAACGGTATATACCAAACATCCACCGGGTGATGGTGGTGGTGCGACCTCAGGTGCTGTCCGCAGCTCTCAGTTCGAGAAGGTGCATGCTGATTCTTTCGATACGACGAACCCTGCTTGTGATGATCTTCCGCACGTCCCTCATTGGAACTTGACCCAAGGTTCTAGGATGGATAATCTTGAAAATTGTCATGACTTCTACTCGTTGGCTCTCCCCCCAGCTGAAATGATGTTTCAGAAAAAACGTCGTCGGTTTGATCTGTTGGATGATCATGTTCAAGCCGGTGTTAATTTTTTCTCTACAACTCAGGAGATTGTCCGTGAGTGGAAACAGATGGGGGAGGACACATTGGAGTTTGAGAATGATAAGAGACTGCTTGCGGAAGAGAAGGAGAAATTCAACGCTGAGAAGAAAGGGTTGGAGTGGAGGCTAGCTGATGCAGAGGAGAAACTTGCTCAAGAAAGGCAGGCTAATGCTGATAAGCAGAAAAACTGGGAAGCCGCGTGCGCGCGCACGAATGCCGAGCTTAAGACTCAACGTGACACGATCACTCGTTTGTCCGGAGAGAAAACTGAGCTTGCTGATGAAGCCCAAGAGGCGCGTGTTGCCTTTGAAAAGAAGGAGACAGAGTATCTTGCGCGTATTGCTAAACTGGAAGAGCTTGCCAGGCAATATGAAACTGCTGACCGTCTTTTGCAAGAGAAAACTGTCGCATGCAGAGCTTCTGAGGTCCTTGCTGAGGAGACGTCGGCCGATTGCAAGTGGTTGCTCTCTCGCGTTGTGCCTCTGGTAATCTCTTTCACTTTATTTGTGACTTTTGTAAATTGTCCCTTATTTGTGTGTTCATTGTAGATTGCTGATCGCATTGTCAAGTCACATGAACTGGCCAACTACATGTTTGAGTTGGGGCAAGCGGGCTATAATAGCGGGCGTAAGGATGGTTATATCGAGGGCAGAGCTGCGGCTGCTAATAAGGAGAAAGAGCATCGCTTTGAGCTATGGAAGGAGGACTGTGGTGCGGCTTATGCTGAAAAAAGACAAGAGTTTTCGTCTTTGGAGTTTGCTGTGGTTAAGGTTGCGAGCAAATTGGCTAGAAGATCGGACGGTGTCGCGTTGTTAAAGAAGGCGCTTGGCGATGACGGTGGTACGACCGGAGGTGTTGGCTCTAGTCATCCAGAATGAAAGTTTCCGGCCTGCGTGCCGCGTATGACCTGCTTTGGTCTTGTAATCGTTGAAATGTTTGTGAACAATTATAACTTCTTTTATCGGTCGTGTTATTGGATAATTTGGTGTTCCTGACATTTTGACATGTTAATATGTGCTTTCGCGTCGTTGCGAGTTTTGTTAACGTCATAATATGTGCATGTAAAATTACTTTGATTCAGGTATCACGAATGAATGATGGCACTGACAGGTTGTGTTGTGTTTATTACAACGTTTTATTCTGTCGTTTATGTGCGCAGGTTGGTTCGTGACTACGAAGTGGTCGAATTTACAGGTTATTGTGTGGACCCAGCTGTGCTCAGCCTTGGGGGTGCTTACAATGTTTGTTTCCTGTTTTCGATGTGTTCGTGTTTATGTGGGCACGAAGTATTTGTTTGGCGTTTGTTAGGCTTTAGTTGTGTGTCTGACCCGGCCGTGCACTCGTTTGTGACAGGCCTTGGAGGTCTACAACGTTTCCTAATGGTCGAGCCATTGATGTTTTCGTGTATGCCCAAAGTAATATATGCAGTTATGACAAGGAAATATGATAGGAATATAGCCGAACACTTCTTGTATTATCATAAATGTGTTGGCGACTTGGCCATTGCTATTACATGAATTTCTTTCACAGGTAGCATTTTCTCAGCTGTTGGGCGTTCCATGTGCAAGGAACGTCCTTGTTGTCGATGGTGCGCAGCTTATAAGCTCATTTGCCGAGCACGGTGTCGATGACGTATGGGCCCTCCCACTTGGGAGCCAACTTCCCGGGCTTTTCTGCATTTGAAGCCTCGTTGTCTCTGAGGACATAGTCTCCCGGGTTGAAGGTGCAGACTCGGACTTTGGAGTTGTAATATTTTTCCAGCTTCGATTTATATTTGGCTTCGTTGATTGCTGCCATTTCTCTTCTCTCTTCTAGGAGGTCGAGGTCGATCCTCCTTTCTTCTTCGTTGTTGATCATGTTCATTGAGAGCATTCGAGGTGACGGCAGTCCTATCTCCGCTGGTATTACTGCCTCTGACCCGTAAACCAGGCTAAATGGTGTTTCTCCGTTGCTTGTTTTGGGCATCGTCCTGTGTGCCCACAAAATGCAGGGCAGTTCGTCCACCCATCCTCTTCTCTTTTCTCCTAACCTTGCCTTGATTCCATCGACGATGCTCTTGTTGACGGCTTCAACTTGACCATTCCCCTGCGGGTGCGCGACCGAGGAGAGGGTATGCTCGATGTGTAGTTCTTTAAACCACTGTTGAAGATTGTCTTCGGCAAAGTTGGTTCCGTTGTCCGTGATGATCTTGAGGGGTAACCCAAAACGACATATGATTTGCTCCCAAATGAATTTTTTGACAACGGTGGCTGTGGTTGATGCGAGAGCTTTCGCCTCTACCCATTTGGTGAAATAGTCAACTGCGACTATTATGAATTTGACCGCACCTGGGGCTTCGGGAAAAGGTCCGACCATGTCTATTCCCCATTGTTGAAAGGGCCATGCCGTGGTAACTGGTACCAACTCATTCTTGGGGCGCATGTCTTTGACATCCACTGCATTTCCTCAACTCTTTCACCGCGTCCAAATGCATTCCGGGCCAGTAGTATCCCGCATTCATGACTTTTGCTACTACCATTCTTGGACCGGCATGTATACCACAGATTCCCTCATGCACCTCTCTGATCAAATACCGTGCGTCTTCGGGGTCAACACATCTTAACAAAGGCCCAAGGTATGATTTTCTGTACAAGATCCCATCAGCCATCTGGTAATGTTCGGATTTGTACTGGACTTTCCTTGCTTCTGCCTTGTTCTCCGGGAGTACTCCAGATTGGAGGTATGTGATTATCGGAGTCATCCAAGACGTTGTCCCTAGTTGGACGACGCTTACTTCTCGCAGTGGCACTGACGGGTTGCTCAAAACTTCTATTCGTACATCCTTTGCCAGGTACTGAAAGCTTGTAGAGGCGAGTTTACTCAGCGCGTCTGCTGGCTTGTTCTCGCTTCTATTAATGTGATGCACTTTGTAGGAATAGAAGGTTTGCAGCAGTGTCTTTGCTTGGCTCAGGTAAAGTGCCATCGTATCCCCCTTGGCTTCGTACTGCCCGTTGATTTGACCTGCCACCAACATGGAGTCCACATGCGCTTCGATGTGTCGTACGCCCATTTTGATTGCCAACCTTAGTCCAGCAAGGAAAGCTTCGTATTCTGCCTCATTGTTTGTGCTTTTAAAATCCAGGCGTATGGCGTAGGTGAACTCGTGTTTGTCGGGGCTTACCAGCCGGAGGCCAGCACCTGCGCCATCCTCGTTGGACGCACCATCTGTGTACAGTAGCCATGGTTCTTCCACTTGTTGTTTCTCAGCCTTTTCCATCACCTTGCATTCTCGATCTTTGTCATCCGGTACCTCTGTCATGAAATCTGCGAGTACTTGGCCCTTTATCGCCGGTCTTGGTCTGAACACTACATTATGACCCCCGAGCTCTATCGCCCATTTTGCTAATCTCCCTGAAATCTCTGGCCTTGCGAGTATGTTGCCAATGTTGTAGTTTGTTAGCACGTGAATGACGTGGTTGGCAAAGTACCTGCGCAGCCTTCTTGATGCATGGATTAGTGCGAGGACTAGTTTATCCATGATTGCGTACCGGGTTTCTGGGTCGGTTAGAGTTCGTGACACATAATAGACTGGCGTCTGGATACCCTGTCGGTCCACAAGCAGTACTGCTCCTACTGCTCTGTCGGAAGCTGATAAGTACAGTACCAGAGGCTCGCCCTTGATTGGTGCAGTTAGTGTTGGCAGCTTGATGAGGCAGTCTTTCATCTCGCGGAATGCGCTTTCGGCTTCCGGAGTCCACTGAAATTGGCTCTTTTTCATGCAGTTACGGAGAGTTTTTATAAACGGAAATGATTTAGCTGCGTGATTGGCCAGGAAGCGGTTGAGTGCTGCCAACCGTCCTGCCAATTTTTGC
This sequence comes from Helianthus tuberosus, assembly GCA_030545235.1. Lineage (NCBI taxonomy): Eukaryota > Viridiplantae > Streptophyta > Magnoliopsida > Asterales > Asteraceae > Helianthus > Helianthus tuberosus. The sequence continues at coordinate 18,810 of JARYGA010005794.1, forward strand.
ATCTCCTTGATCGTTGATGGTGACGGCATGCGTTCTATTGCTTGTATCTTGTCAGGGTTCACCTTGAAGCCATCCTTCGTGACAATGAAACCCAGGAACTTCCCCTCTTCCATGCCGAAAGAGCATTTTGCCGGGTTTAATTTGATGCTGACTCAGCGCAGGGTGTCGAACGTCTTTTGGATGTTCAGCAACATTGTACTCTCCTCTTTGCTCATAATAACCAGATCATCCATATACACCTCTATGTACTTGCCGATGGCGTCGTGGAAAGTTTCGTTCATGAGCCTCTGATAAGTCGCGCCCGCATTTTTTAAACCAAAGGGCATTTTGGTATAGCAGTATAGCCCTGTTGGTGTGCGGAACGCGGTCTTGTCTTCATCCTGCACAGCCATCTGTACCTGGTGGTACCCTTTGTAGCAGTCGAGGAAACATTTCCATCTGAATGTGGCAAGTGAATCAATCTTTTCATCAATGTCTGGTAAGGCGTAGCAGTCGCGCGGATATGCCTTGTTCAGATCTTTGTAGTCTACGCACATTCTCCAGCTACCGTTGTTCTTTTGGACCATCACTGGGCTTGCTACCCATGTTTGGTATCTCACCTCCCTGATGATTCCTGCGTTTAACAGTTCTATCACCTGCTCCTTCATGGCGTCATGCTTTATGTCTCCCAGGTGGCGTTTAGCATGTACCACCGGTTTGGCTTCTTCTGAGACGTTTAAGCGATGTTCAGCTATGTGCCGTGGAACACCCACTATGTCTGCTGGTGTCCAGGCGAAGACGTCCATATTTTGGAACAACAGTTTTTTCAGCGCCGCGCGCGTCAGATCGGACATTGCTGGTCCTAATGTTACTGTCTGTTCCGGATATGCGCTGTTTAACACCCATTTCTCTGCTTCTTGGCGTGCTGCTGGCTTTCTTGCCTTTGCAGGTCTTAGCTCGTCCGCTGCTAGCACTTCTTTGCTTGCATATATGATGGCTACTCCTGTTTCTGTTGGGAACCCCACTGCTGAGTGTGGGCCAGAGCAGATCATGCTGAAATCACCTTGGGATTCTCTTCCCAGCAGAATATCGTGTCTTGAATGTGCAGGGAGCACCATGAATGTGACTTCTTCTGTTCTCGAATTTCTTCCGTCCGAGAGCAACACTGGGAATGATATCTGTCCTAGGGGAAAGACGGCTTCATTGCAGAAACCAGTGAGCGGGTAATCAACTGGTTCTAAGCGCGCCTTGTCCTCCGGATCAAATTGGTTGAAACACTGTTCGTATATGATATCCGCAGTGCTCCCCGGATCGATGAAAATGTAATCTGTTTGGTAATGCCCTATTACGCCCGAGATGACTATGGGCCTTCTTTCTCGTGGGCCCCCTCGTACAACCGGGAAAACGACTTGTTTCTCGCGCCATGAATCGTCTTGTGCGCGTTTGTTGTAGCTTTTTCTTGGCCTTCGTGGACCCCCTTGGACCATGTGAGTTTCTAACTTCCGGAGTTTTTTGTTATCCGGCCCTTCTTCTCTTCTTTGAATCTGGCGATAGTCGCGCCTTCCACCTTTCACCAAGTGAGTTAACTTTCCATCCCTCAGGGCCCTTTCGATTTCTTGCTTGAGGCTGAAACAGTCGTCAGTTAGGTGCCCTGTGTCTTTGTGGAAATCGCAAAAAAGATTCGGGTCTTGGCCCCTTTTGTTGCGCATTTGCAACGGTGGTTTGAACTGGTGATTTTCGGTTGCTAAGACTTCTGATGGAGTTTTCGTGAGGGGTGTCCACTGTTTCTCCCTGTTTTCTCGTTTTGCTTCTTTCCGGTGGGCGATTTGATTGATCGTGTGGCGCGCATCCTCTCTGACCGGACTTCTTTCTCTGTGACCGGATGCTTTCCATGGTTGGCTTCTGCCTTTCTTGCTGTGCCGGTCATTGTGGTTGTAACTGCGCGGACGGTGATCGTCACCGGTCAGCTGTCTGTCAGACTGCGCGATGGTTTTGGCTGCTTCAATGAAGGTCTCCCAGTCTTTGGGTCCTCCGTCTCTTCCTTTTACGCGCTTGATTAGATCATCGCACTTGACAGCCCTCATGAAGTGTGCGCGCATCATCTTCTCGCCCACGTCGCCAATCTCCAAGCATTCTTTGTTATATCTTGTAATGAAATCTTCCACGCTTTCATGGTCTCTGTGCCATATGTTTAAACAATCAGCGGGGTCTCTGGCATGTCTCCGTTGTTGAGAGAAGTTTGCAAGGAACTTCTCTCGGAAATCGACCCAAGATTTGATTTTTCCTGCTGGTAGGCTGTCAAACCAGACGCGCGCTGCGCCTATGAAGGTTTGAGCGAAGAGATGGCACCAGGTTGGTAAGTTCCATCCGCCTGTAGCTCCAGCACCATTGAAAACCTGAAGGTGATCATCTGGGTCTGTCAACCCGTTGTATTTGCCCACGTTGTGTGGCAACTTTGTTTTGTCGATGGCAGCCGTGGCGATCTCCCTAATGAACTTTGAATTCTCAGCCATGTCGTCTGGACGATAGCTCAAGGTATAATCATGTTCTGCTTTTGGGTCATAACCTGCGCGCTTGCGAGGTTTGTACGCTTCGTGCTCTGGTGGTAGCCTGCTGAACACTGTGTTCGTCTCGTTGTCATCGTCAAATTCGTCGTTTATGTTGCGCGGACCTAAGCGACTCTGTATTGGCTTCTTTGGTTGGTGAGAGTACTGCACGTAATTGCTCTCTGTTTCACCATAAGTATCGCGCGTGTCGTGTGCGCTTGGCCTTCTAACATGCGGTGGAGGTACTGACTCAGGACGCAGATTGAATGCATTGGTCTGTTGAGGCATGGGAGCGCTCAAAGGCCTTGGCAGTGGAGTGACGAATGCTGACTGGTTTGCTTGCGCCTGAAGCAGGGCTTGCTGCGCACTGAGTTGTGTGTAAACAAGGTTTATAGACGCCACTTGTTCGGCATACCAGGAAGCCAGAGTTTTTCCTTCGGGTAGCCCGAGTAGTGCAGAGAAGTTTAGTTGTGCTTGGTCCGATGGAGCTGAAGGGCCAGCTCCATAGCTCTGAGTTTGCACTGATGGAGGTGTCTGCTGGACTACCTCTGACGGAGGCTGGAACGCAGCTCCGTTTGTGGTCTGAGTGATGATTCTTGGTGGAGTTTGGAAAGTAGCACCAGGTGCATTTTGAGTGGCAATCCTGGATGTACTCCCAAAGATGCTGGGAAACTCCGTGTTCATCGGCCCTTCTTGGATAATTTCGTTCCTTGGACCCCGCTGGACGTGTACATTGTCCGAAACGAGCTCGAAGGAAGAAACGTCTCCGTCTACTTGATGAGAAGGGTTTTGCTCAGCCATTTAGACGAGTTTTTCGAAAAGAAAAGAGATGAGAGTGGTTTATGCTAAAAGCGGATGGCGCCAATGATGAAACACAGGTTAACATCGAGGTTAACCGGTGGGATTGTTTCTTAAGTGGGTTCAGTCTCCTTTCCTACTCGTCAGAACGACCTGGATCCTGCAAAACAGCAACACTGTTAGTCTCGTTAAGAGGGGGAGATGGGGGTTTTCCCTCTTAACCAGGCTCCGGCGTGAGAATAAGTACTGTTCTGAGAGGATAATCAGTGTGTGTTGAATGTGAGAAATAGAGAGCAAGATGATCAACCTGGATGGTGAAGGGTCCTATTTATAGCCGGAGGGTGAAGAAAGGAAAGGGGCAGCAGTGCTAGCTGTAGACGCGCGCCAGCTGTCCGACCAAGGGGAATATCCCCTTGGTCTCCTCTGCTGTGGTCAGTGTAGTGGTACACGTGGCGCGCCTGCATTTGTCTAATTTGGAAACATCGTACTGATGTTGTCGGGCTGCTCCCTGACCTGTTGCAGGTCCACTTGGCGCTTGATGGCTGGTGACACGTGTTGTCCTTTATGTCGGATGGAGCATCTTTGGTGTCACCCGGATATTTTCCAGAAGCTTCTAGAAGCTTCTGGATGATACGGTTGATGTCAACGCCATGTAGGATAGAGAAAGTGGTATGGTCCTTGCCCTGTTGGCAAGGAATTGGGACCATACCTCTTCAGGTTCACAGTCCAGTTTCATGGCAGTTCTTTTAAACAGCCGTAGATCAAAACAGGTATTTTAAGTGCAGGACAGGACTAGCCAGATACATATTTTTATAAATAAGTATAATATATATAAGTAGAGACCCCCAAGTCTTCACCTTGTTACATTACTTTTGTCCATATATTGAAACTACTTTCTGGGCTACCCAAGTATGAATATGGTTTCATTTAAACCAATTCAGGCCAAAAAGATATTGGATGACAACTCAGGAGCACATGATCTATTTGAGTAATTGACCAGTGTGTTAAGTGACTAGAAATCTATATTAATGACGGTCTAACTTCCTTCAATGATTTTGTTTAGTGAATACACATCAAATGAGTTTCAACCCATTTTGACCCGTTTCATTTTTGTTGAATCTTTTAGTTTAACTAGTTAGAAATAAACCATAACCTAAATCGACCCACAGGGTCAAACTTGCCACCTCTAGCCATCACAAACAGTCTATAAACTCACCATGAAGGCTCTCTGCAGCTTCCTCCATCGTTTTTCCGTAATATTTGCTAATTTCCTCTAAACTAATTGACTTGTCAGTTCTCTTCCTTTTTCTAATTGGTTCTTTCGAAAAGTCAATGTAGTTCCCACTCCTTTTCCCTGTATTTATATCAACATCCTTAGCAACAACATTCGGGTTTGTTCCCACAGCAGCAGAATTTGATGGCTTATCTTCCTCTAAACTAATTTTCTTTTTTCTAATTGATTGTTCGGAATAATCAATTTCTTTTATCAGCAATCCCCCTGCTGCGTTAATATCAACATCCTCTGTCACAAAATTCATATAAGAAACATCCTTCTCGTTTGCTCCTGCAGCAGCAGAATGTGATGGCTTATCTTCATCCATATGATCCACATGATTTGATTCACTCTGCTGCTTTGAGCATGCAACGTCAACATCGCAGTCATTATTTCCGTTCTCAGCCAGTAGATGTAGATTTTCCAAGTCTGGTGGCACCTCTCGTTTTTCAGTCAAAGTTGGAGACTCGAGATTCCAAGTAAGCGGAATTCCCCCGATGACTTGCGGTGACGATATATCACCTAGTTCTATCCTAGAAGCATTTTTTAAATGCTGTTTAACGGTTTTCACCAAACTTTGTAGGTCTGTCTCGTTTTCATTCTGCGTTGGTAGAAATAACTCTATAACATATTCACCGTCCACTTCAGGACTCTTGAGATAGATAGCTAAACAACTAGTTATTCCATGCATACGCGCATACGCAACCAAGGGGTATTCATCTTCACCTAGTTTCTCCACAAAAACATAAACCGTGAGACGACAATGATCTTCCAACAATTCCTTGGGATTTGTCCAGGTGTCGCGATCTACAAGTTTCGTGGAATCCCCACATGCTCAAGTCTCGTACGTAGAACGGTAGAGCAGCGGTTGACATGCAGACTTTCCCTATACAGTTTCTACTAAAGCTACTACAACTCCTTTCGAGATTTCTGGAACTGGCAACAACACTACTGTATCCACACAGGCCCCACGTCTGAGCTAGAGGTACGTTCTGAATATCGCATACTGTCTTTATTGTCCTGAAGATTTCATCCAATTCAAGTTGCCTTTTTTCATCTCCAACGTGTGCCTGAAATTTTAAAGATAATTTCACATGAAATAACACACATACACATGCAAATCATACATGTATGTTGACAACTCACGTAAAAGCTCGTATCCTCAAGCACGTTTGGAGACTTCAGATTCTCTTCCTGCAAAGTAGAATATAATCAGTTTTAAAAAATGAACAAAATTGCCATAACCACAGAGAAAAAATACGCATGTATGTATGCATGCATGCATGTATCGTGCTACCTTCAGTGCTCTTGAGACTTGTCGAACCTCGAAAGCATAATCAGTATACTTTGATGATGTTATGAGTTCGAGTACGCCTACACAGCAACCACTGCGAGGTTCAAATACAGGCAAATTGATATACCCATGCATGTCCAAACTCCATTCTGGCAACTTTTGGCGGTAAACACGACCAGGAGGGCCTAATTCTTCTCTATGCTCCCCATCGACAACAAACACACGCTGCTCCGACTCCATCCTATACTTGTAAAGCCCTTCGTCAATCGCACCAAGACCAAAAGGTTGGTCCAAAGTCGTTAGCAAGCACCGCTTCATGACAGCAACAGGTGACCAACACTGAACAAGCACACGGGGCTCACGGAAACTTAAAGCCTTAAGTGCAGCTGTAACCTTCTCTTTAATTGTTTGTGGGTCTATGATATTTTGATCCACCGCCAGATTAGAAGAACCTATCAATATGTGAATCACAGTAAAGATGCAGATTTCCGACAATAACAACCCCATTTCGTCATATAAACACCATAAACGAAGGAACCATTTAACAATGCAACTCTGGTAATTGCTATGTGTTTCTTGTTTAGTTCTTAATATATCAACCTGAGTCATCTTCTTTATTTCCAAATTAAGTCAATTTGCAAACCATGATTCAATTATTTAACAATGACACAATGTTATATAATTTAGTGGTCAATTTATACCAGATCTAGGTCACAACTCACAACAAACAAACTAACTGCAAACAATATAATAATCGAAAATAATCCGAAGCACACGACTAAATCAACGATGAGCTGTATGTGTAGGGCAATTTACTCACACATCACACTCATCCAGTTGACTCAAATCACACAAGTCGTCTCTATAAGCATACGTATATAAATAACAATTAAGAGTTCAACTTAGGGTTGGTTATCCAAACAGTCAGAACAAAGAGGAACCTGTCAAGTTCAACAAAATCACAAAAATGAAACTTACTGGTAGGTTCTTCCACCTCTCGACTGCCAAAAACCCTAAGTGAGGTTAGATATCTTTGATTATTATTGTTATAATCTGGACTAGCAGAATAATAATAATAATCAGCAGAAGCAGAAACAGGCAGAGGTTCATGTATGCAAGTGTATCTCGATTTCAAAGCATCTAAAACCTTTGATTCACTGCTTGCAACTGGATCTATGGGGGTACTCATGTTCATTTTCTTCAAGGTTTTTACAGATCTCTAGTTGTACAGGTTCATAAAACGATGAGCTTTTACGTTTGAACTAACTTGTGAACCGTAATTTATTGTAGCTTCGTAGTTTGGACCCCCAAATAAATCTACGGTTTATGTATTTGACCTAGAACTAGAAGTGAGGTCGTGTTTGAGTTAACGTGTTTAATTTATGTTGTGTAATTAAATAGGTTAACTCATCAACATGTTTATTGTATAACTCATTTTTACAACCTGGTTAACAGCAGCGGCGGATCTAAGGTATAACGACGGTGGACAAAGGCCCATCATGCTTGACCACACACTAAAGCAGGATTTTCCTTATTTTGAGATTTTAGCCCATATTTATCAAGTATATAGAGGTATTACTATAGGCTGTTGGGCACGATTGTGAGCTGAAGGGGCCACCACTATTTTGTTATCCACCTCTTCATGTCATTGTTTTATGGTCAAATTGTCAAAAGGACCATGTATTAGTTTTAAAGGATGTTATTATTTTAACTTTTTTATTTAATTTAAAATCTTAAATAAAACTTGGGTTAGGGCTTGAATCTTGAACCTTGATTCTATATCTTATGAATAATGATTATTTAAATAACCACTAGATTATATAATATAATAATTAGTTTTTTTATTAAATAAATCATTTCTTGTTTTGTTATTTTATATTCATTAGGTATTTCTTTCTACTTCATCCAATTTTTACCTGACTAAAAGTTTGCCCCCTAGTTGACCCGGTCTATTTTTTTACCTAACCTAAAATATATGAATGGTGTTCGGGTGGAACAATTCAACATGTCAACCTGAAATCCGTTAATCAGACGCGATTGACACCCTGCCTAGAAGCATAATTTTAATAACTGAACTTGATCAGCTGGTTGATAAGTTAAGCCATAAACCATTGTGAGTTTGGTTACGAACTAATGTACCAAACACAATTAAATCAATTTTAAGCGAATAAGAGAAATCTCATAAATTAGTAAAAAAGTTACGAAAAACCGAGAATACTTGGCCCCAGTTAGATATTATTACTATATGTTAATAAAACAAGTGAAATGAATAGTGCCACACACCTCTCTGGCATCTATTCATTTCACCATTTTATTATTTGATACCTCATAATACCTCTCTCACACGTGTAACATGGATATAGAAAGTCCATGTCTGCAAAGCGAAAAGAGTTTGCAGAAAAGAGAGTGTGAGAGAGAAAGTCGTCTGGGAGTGACAGATGAGCGCCGCCCCGGTGGTAGAGCAATGGCGGAGCATGACTCCACGGCGGAGATGACCGCCGCCCCCAGTGACTGATGACCGCCTCCCCCGGTGGCAGAGCATGACATCTAGACCCCAAATGACGAACAAAGACTGAGAATTTAAAAGACATGCTATGTAGACGACGACCATCACGACGGTTACGCTATGTTCCTGAGTCATTTAACAGGGGGAGGTGAGGGGAGGGGAAGGAAAATTTTCTCTCTTATCTTTGAGAGGATGAATATTTGGTCATATTTTCTTCCCTTTTCCCTCCCCTCCCCTCCCCCTGTTAAATGAAACTCGGGAACATGGTTTTTCATATTTTCATCTCTTTTCCCTCCCCTCCCCCTGCTAATGAGACTCGGGAACAGAGTGTTAGCGATCACCTAGAGAAAGCGGATGACTTTAATGTCACAAAACTTCACGCCCCAAATTGTTAGGGCTTTTTATAAGTTAGATTGAAGTGGTTGTGTGAATATTTGATTTTAAGAAAAGATTTAATTTTTCATGTATTTTGTTTTCAGAATAACAATTAGTCAAATGATATTTTTGGAAGGCTTATACTTTAAAGCATGGTGATTTGGCTTGGTGAAGATTTGAAGATGTTGAGGTTGGTTTTGGTACTAATGGTTATGGAAGCTTAGATAGGTAGTGAGAGCCGTGACCAAACTATTCCATTGATTGTTATAATACGGTGAATATTAGATTTTGATGGTTTGAGACTTGGGACTTTGAAAACGAATGTAACTGATACATACTATTGACCCGTAGGATAAACATATGACAATTTGACTTATGGGACTTAGATGAACCATTAGCACGAGTAAAAATTTGGTACATATAGAATAACTTGGACGAGTAGACGTAACCCTTAGGATTTAAAAAAAAATAGATATATTTAGGCGAAGGACACGACATATGAGGCGTGAGAGTTAAGAAGAGAACGGTGAAGCGCGGCAACGGCGCTGCTATGGGGGTAGTGGTATCTTCTTCTTAGCATTAGGTGAATATTCTTCTCCTTTTCGTTAAATTTTGCTCGACCGTGCATCTTTATTATCGATTATCTTTGATTTTCTTAAAATTGGGGGTTCCATACGTAGAAGTATCACAATTACTAGGGGATATTCGACTCGACTTAATTCACAGCTTCAATTGCTATCAGACCCGTAAGTCAATAGTTTTTTTAACATCACTAAAGCAATCACCTTTACTTTTGAACAATAGTTTTAAGACCTTTTTTTTTTTTTTTTTTTTCAGGAGGTGCACAAGTTACCTCATTGAAGATGATAACGTGCTCTTTACTTGGCCAACATGATAGTCTCACAGGTAACTTACTATGATCCAGCTTACAAGTATGCTTGGTTTGATAAGAGTTTCTGCCTAGGTTTGGATTGGGATGAAGAGCTTGAGTTTCTGCCTGTTTAAAAAGATGGTGGCTAAACAAGGCGATGATGGTGATGAAGTCGATGACAGGTGAGGGAGGTACATGTGGTCGCTGCAAGTATCGCATTACGGCAGGCAGTGGCTCAAGCTGGTGGGTGATTGTCGGCCAACCTGTCACACCCCAAATTTCCACGTGTTACCGGTGGGCCCGGTAGGGGAGTAACGTGACGTGGTTGGCAACATCGTAGTCAAACAACACAATATATAAATGCACAGCGGAAGCAAAAGGATAAATATATTACAATCCGTAATAGTGTAACATCAAAGTATTACAACGGAAGTAAAGGATCCACAGGCGGATCTTAAAACATATCATTTGTTCAACAGACTTTAGACGCCTAGAACTTGCAAGATTCCTTATTAGCGCCCTGAGCTCCCAGCCAATTACGTTCAGTACCTGTCACTTAACCCTTTTGGAAAATACGTCAGTTTTCACTGGTAAATACACTCAACCGACTCATTTGAAAAGAGTTTAAGAAAATTGATTTAGATGCACCAGGCACAAAACCTTTTGACACTTGATTAAAATGCACAGAGGCAAAATTAATCTTTTATAACTTGGGAAAATTATTTGTATATAATCTTGTATACAGTTTTACTTATTTGTCGTCCGTTAGGGCCGGTTTGTAGGGCCGGACTAGATTAACAGACACGCCACAGGTATAATGCCCACAGGCTATCATCCCCTAAGTGGATTACCAGTTCCGGTATAATGCCCACAGGGATGATACCTTCGAGTGGATTACCAGTTTTTACATAATGCAACTGTCAGGTGTATGCCTACACCCCGTGCTTAGGTCGTGGCCATTTCGTAAAATGATGCCAAGGATATCCGGGACATGGTCATTAACCCCTAAAGGCCATACACCAAATAATAATAAAATAATACATATTAAACAGGTTATGTAAGTACATCAATCACAATCCGATTTGATGACTACATACACCCGACCAAGCGGTACTTTTATAGTACCGTATCCCAAGCCCGTATAGGGAAAATAAGTTAAGAGTATTTACCTGAGCTAGCTCCTGTCTTAAATAGTAAGAATTTAATAACTCAGCCGTGTTCACCTAAGTAAGCGTAGGTACCATTTACCGGAAGGCTCTAGTCTGGAATGATGGTATAAATAATTTATTAGAATGCTAACGGGTCTTTAATTAAGCTTAAGCTTAGACCGGTTAGTCTTACAGGAAGATACGGTTCAACCGCATGATTAAGCGAAGACCGAAATAGAACGTGTTTTTGACCCGACAAGTTTGAAGACTTGTCTAATATGGGTATTTCATACACACTCTGAATTTTGAGATAAAACCGATAAGGTTTGACCCGTTTCGGCTAACTTATATAAACTAGTTATATAAACCGATCCGAACGCGAATAACGCGTAACGGGTAACCGAATAGGTCGCGAACAGGTTTCCTAAGTTAATATGCTTAAATTATGTTGTGATATCATAATGATACCTTCCATAATGCCCAAAACGAGTTAAATCCTTAATTATGCCCCGTAGGGGTATTTTGGTCATTTTAACGATTATAAAAGGGATTTAACGTAACCCTGATGTTCGGGACTGAAGTAATTAGTAAACAACTTATTTTTAACAGATTATATTAGTTGATAATAATCCGTATGTCTCAATATAGTTTTAAGCCTAAACTACGCGTATAATACACGTATAAACCCGTTTTAAGCGACGTTCGATTAAAAATACGATTCTGGGTTTTCTGATCAGTTAAACAGGCTCAAAACACTATATTTATTATTTAAAATCAGTAGCAATTGGATTCGCGTCAAAATTCCTTATAGAAATCATTTTATGACCGAAAAGGGTAAATTCGGTATTAACCGAATTAAGGCGATAAGCCTAGTTTAAGATCAGTTTAAAAATAATTAAAAATCTTCAAAAATCCCAAAATATTATTTAACATCAGTGGGTAAAAGGTTTGGTGCCGAAAATCGGGTTTAGATAGGCTATGCGCTAATCGCGCCGATTAATTAATAAAAAGCTTATTATTTACGCTTATGCGCATATCTCCTAATCTAGACCTCGAATCGACATGAAATTTTATAGACATGTTTATTATTCAGTAGCCAAGGTTCTTGGCCATTCACATTGTCAAAAATCTCGTTTTATAAACAAAAGGGCATTATGGTCAACTTTAAGCCATTTAACGGAAACGTGCAAACGAACCGGACAAACAACGAATCATGTACAGAGGGTTGTACTATGATGTAACCCGGTCCTAATGAAGCTCTAAGGCATTTCTAAACCTATATAAATCGGGTCAGAACTGAGGTCAACGCAAAAGTCAAACTTTTGCGTCTTTCGGCTCCGAATCGGTTCTAAACAGAAAGTTGTCGAATCAAACAAGCGTAGACAAGTTATTATACTTATTTTCAAGTTATATGACTGATAAAACAGGTTTCACGCCTTCCGTATCATTAAATATGCGATTAAGGTTTCTGTTGACTTTTTCGGAAAACCTTTGACTCGACAAACGACATGGTTAAGATAGGAATCAGTGGCTGACCTTTTAGGGGTTTATTATCCATATACATACCAACTTATAACAACTTTCGATTCGACAATTCTCTGGACCGATTGTGATTTATCGATAAATCAAACCGTAGTTACGACGGTTTGATTACTAGGCTATAAACTAATCAAGACACAACTTAGAAGGATCAAAGGCACTTACATAAGTCTAATAGATGATTTGGAAGTCTTGTATCAGCTTGGGAGTTCCAGAAGTTGATCAGAAATGAAATGTTCTTGAACGTTGCAACTTTGTGACTTTGATCTCTTGAAAAATGATGTCAAATGAGATCTATGAGTGTTATTAGATCATCAACAAGTGTTCTACAGACTATAAAGCATGTAGGAACACTCACAAGTGAAGATAAGACCAACATAAGTCGGTTAGATGGCCAAAACAGACACCTGTCATGAACCTGATCAGTTTTCTGCATCTGCAGACCGCACGCGGCCCGCGTCCGATACGGCCAATCCTAAAGCGGGCCGCTTTAGACTTGATAACCTGATTTTTGTTTTCCTTTAATTGCATTTTGGTCCCTGGTCCCCCGAAAGGTCGTTTTCGAGATGTTTCTTGCATTGTAAGGCTTTGATATTTATATATAGGGGCTTTAATACTTATACCCACTTTGTCAAGTCCTCGGGTAACTTTGTGATCACCCGAAAAGCCCTAAATTTCAATGTTGACGGTTCTAACCCTTGCACACGAATTTTATCACAACTTGCTCATACGATAACGAAACTTAGTGAAATTTTTATGGTACATTCTAGTGAGCATATTTAATCATTACAAGGCTTCGGGTTTGCCAAAAGGTCACTCAGAGGTATAACTTAAACATGTTGACACATTTAACCCCCGTAGTTTGTAATCTCTCACTTTCCTTCACAATTTGCTTCGTATGATCCAAAATCCATTCGTTTAAGGTTATAAACATCATGTAGGGTTATTGTAAAGTATATTTATCCATTGTTGACGTTTTGAACCCTTATATTTACACAGTTTCATTGTTTGTCAACTTTAGTCCTTCAAGAACATTCTTTCACACGTTCAAACTTATGACACGTGTCATTACATTATAGGACGTGAATTTTCGGGGTGTTACATCCTCACCCCCTTAAAAGAAATCTCGGCCCGAGATTTACCGAAATAAAGAAGTACTCTTTGTCGCATAAAGGACTTAACTTTTATAGCATATCTGGAGTCTTTCCAAGCTCCCTTAGTGGCTCTTATATTAGGCGTATGTATCCTTTTTGAGCTTCTTGACCTGTCGATCCTAAATCGATACAGGATGCTCATCACATCATAATTCTGCATATCATTACATGATAGTGCTTCTTGACTTATTGGCGGAACACATCCTCCAGTCACTATTCTGCAATGTATTGCGAGCTCCGTCAAACTCCTTAAGTAGGTTTCTGATTACAAGCTACTTGATCTTGATACATTCAATTCCTTCGAATGATTTCCATATATTCAGAGCTTAACTAGCCTGATAATTTCACAAATTTGGTACACCCTTCCTGGGTGATATCTTTTGTTAAACCATATTCCTAACAAGAACTTAGGAAGTTTGCTATTTTCATAACTCCTCGATTTCCTGCCGTATACTGGCAACCTACAATCGATTATGGATTTGTATGATCTTATTTGTTGTCCCCCGGGCAACTTTCAGATCTTGATAATTGGACTTACCAATTCTCTATCTAAAACTAGACATTTAACACTCCATCTATACAAGGTCTCCCAAGGAGTAACCTTAATACTTACATATCCATTATTATAGAAAAGCTTTATTTTTAAGGTGAGATGGTTATTCCAACCACTGCTTAGCTAATGTTTAGGGAATAGCTAATCCTTGCCATTAGTCGAACAGATCGACGATCCTGGGTAGGTAATAGCGATTCTTAATTGTTGCCTAAATAGGGTTGCGGTGATCAATGCATAAGCAAGATGAACCGTCTTTCTTATTTACTAAAAAATCGGTGTTCTTAGAACTTTGAATGTTGGCTTTATGACACCTTCTCTAAAAACTTATCGATTTGGCTCTTAGTTCTTCCTATTCTGTTGGTACTAACAGATATAAGGCTTTTACAATTATTGCAGCCCTAAGCGGGATGTTTGTCCTAACATACTCTTGCCTCTCAAAAGGTAAACATGGTAATTCTTATAAAGAAGATAATTATGACACACAGAGATGGTAGAGATGTCTGTATTTTCAGGCTTTGGTTCATCTGTCGATGTCGAGGTCAGATACATGACACATTCTCTTTACCATAGCAAAGATGTCTGAAGTAGAGATACTTATAAGGACATTTTATATTGGATATCTTCTTTGAATACTACTAGCCGACTTTAGCACAATACGACCATTGGGATATCTCAGGGCTCCATGCATTAAACCTCCATACTGATCAGGCATGGAAGCAATCTATGGGACACACTAAGATACGCCAATCTTCATATGGCACTTTTATCAAACATAGTTAGGCATTCGCAGAAGATAGAAAGCAATGAGAAAATAAAATAAAATAATATATATTGTCGTACTCTTTTTGGGGAAGAGTACTCCAGATTTTTATGGAAGGATTATCTCCAAGGATGGGAGAGAGGGTCTTTAAAGACTCCATTGGTAAATTATGCCTCATTTTTAATATCTGAAGTTCTTATGAATGTAACCAAAAGTTTGCTACAAGGATATTAGAAAAGAGTGATTTCTAATAGATATTAATATCAATATAGGATTTGTTGGAGCATTTTCGACGTAACATCGTCACTTTCTACCGGGCATTAAATGACCGAAGTCTTAATCAGGTGGAGACAACAGTTCTCAACATTTATTATTCATAATATATTTATATGTGCCAATATCAAATAAGTTTCTGCATAAACTGTTTGATAAGGAAAAGTACATATTATACTATTTTTATTCTGCACCATCTCTTGGGCGTTCATCCTGACAACTCGTGCGTTTGTTCTCTCGGCCTACTCGGGCTTCCTCGCGTACTTAGGGCAGTTGGTCTTTATGTGCCCTTTCTCGTTGCAGTTGTAGCAGGTAGCATCTTTAATCTTCCCGCAATCAACAGTCTTGTGCTCCCTAGACTTGCATATCCCACATGCAGGTGGTCCTGAATTAGAATTGGACTCCATTCTGCATTTTCCAAAGTGGTGTTTTTGGCAAGTCGAGCACCTTGGCTTTTCCTCTGTCCGCTGACCATTCTTTCCAGACCCAGACCTCTCTGAGTAAGTGTTTCCCTTGTGTTTCTTCTCTGATCCTCGTGAGTTATCATCCTCACGCTTCTTCTTACTTTCTTCAGATTTCTTTAGCGATCTTAGTCTGACCGCATCTAAAGTAAGGGACAGAGAGAGGTCGGCTACCGACCTAAATGTAGTAGGTCTGGAAGCCTTAACACTGGCTTTTATCTCTGGGGCTAAACCCCCAATGAAGCGAGCAATTCGCTTAGGTTCCGGTGTTATCAGATACGGAACTAGCCTGGATAGGGTATTGAAAGTGGTGAGATAAGCTGGACAATCTAGATCCTTCATCACCAATGCTAAGAATTCTGATTCAATCCTTTCCACCTCATGTTGCGGGCAATAATTCTCTCTAATGAGAGCAGCAAACTGTTCCCACGACATGCCGTAGAGTGGGATCTTCCCATCAGCTTGAATGAGAGACTTCCACCATGCCAGTGCCTCTCCCTTGAACGATTGGGATACATACTTCACAATATCCTTCCCAGCACAACCGCTGATGTCAACAATTGTGTCCATTTCATCTAGCCAAGTCATACAATCAATCGCCCCTTTCTCCCCGGTGAAATCCCGGGGTTTGCAGGAAACGAAGTACTTATAGGTACAGGACTTGGTACGCGGTTCATTATCGAACACTATCCTTTTGGATGGGACACTGTTTTGATTGGAGGGGTGATGGTCGTCATCATCTTTCTTTGGTTCCTCTTTCTTAGGAACAGATTTAGAGTGGGGTACAGATGAGGCTTCACTATATGTCTCACTATACTCCTGGAATTTCTCCTTCACAGCTTTAGATACAGCTGAGTCAATCAATGTACGAAGTTCTCCTCTGGTTATATTAATCCTTTCATCATCGCGATTTTCCAGAGGGTGACTATTCCCTTCTTCCGACCCCGCCATGTAGTCTTAATTGCTACATAAAAATTAAACAAGGACAAGGTTTTTACGGAAGTTTAAACAGTTTTATCTTTTTGAACTATTTATTAACCATGTTTTTAATACACATATTGATTAATTTGATAAATATATAATTATTCAGGATATTTATTATATTCCTAAATTATAAGTTAATAATAGCACAAAAGGCCTAGTCACGTAGACATGTTTAATTTATAAGCCTTGATTACAGAGAATCGAGACACTAAGGTTTGAATCAAAGTTTATTACCTTTTCTGGACAGGGAGTTGTAGGCTACCACTGTCTTTAGTCCAGAGGACGTTAATTATAGCCCGTAGGCACTTCATCCACAAGGGATGATTATATAAATAAGGAATTTATAATAACCCAATTAAAATGACTTATGTGATTTTATCGTATCACACTTTGTCAAGCATGCTAATATGCTTTCTTATGTTTAATAAAGATTTGAATCTCTTGAATAGGTTCTACCATCTTGACCTTGAATGCTGACATTTAGGCTAGGTTTTACCTTTAAGATTCTTTTTAATATTCAACGCAGAACAATCCTAAATTGAACTGTTAACAAGGATCTGAATCTAATTGTGGAACTACCATCTTGACCCTGTCTTAATTTGACATATGGCTAGGTTTTGTTCTTCTTAGATTTTGCCATCTTATTATAATGGTAGATCATATAATATAGGAATGATATTTTAAATATAATCGATCCTTTAAAATTTAACAAGTATATGGTTGCCCTAAACGGGACTTCTAATAAAAATGACTTGAAGAATACTTTCCATATTCTATGCATAGGCAAGTCAGAAAAATAACAAAGGAATCAAATAAGGACAAAATAAAACGAATTTTAGAATTTGTCCTATGTTCTTGTCTAGACTCAAGAATGTGCAATTGTGTAACTGAGATTAAACACAAAAGGCTAGTGTTTAATTCACTCAGTGTTGGCTCTGATACCAACCTGTCACACCCCAAATTTCCACGTGTTACCGGTGGGCCCGGTAGGGGAGTAACGTGACGTGGTTGGCAACATCGTAGTCAAACAACATAATATATAAATGCACAGCGGAAGCAAAAGGATAAATATATTACAATCCGTAATAGTGTAACATCAAAGTATTACAACGGAAGTAAAGGATCCACAGGCGGATCTTAAAACATATCATTTGTTCAACAGACTTTAGACGCCTAGAACTTGCAAGATTCCTTATTAGCGCCCTGAGCTCCCAGCCAATTACGTTCAGTACCTGTCACTTAACCCTTTTGGAAAATACGTCAGTTTTCACTGGTAAATACACTCAACCGACTCATTTGAAAAGAGTTTAAGAAAATTGATTTAGATGCACCAGGCACAAAACCTTTTGACACTTGATTAAAATGCACAGAGGCAAAATTAATCTTTTATAACTTGGGAAAATTATTTGTATATAATCTTGTATACAGTTTTACTTATTTGTCGTCCGTTAGGGCCGGTTTGTAGGGCCGGACTAGATTAACAGACACGCCACAGGTATAATGCCCACAGGCTATCATCCCCTAAGTGGATTACCAGTTCCGGTATAATGCCCACAGGGATGATACCTTCGAGTGGATTACCAGTTTTTACATAATGCAACTGTCAGGTGTATGCCTACACCCCGTGCTTAGGTCGTGGCCATTTCGTAAAATGATGCCAAGGATATCCGGGACATGGTCATTAACCCCTAAAGGCCATACACCAAATAATAATAAAATAATACATATTAAACAGGTTATGTAAGTACATCAATCACAATCCGATTTGATGACTACATACACCCGACCAAGCGGTACTTTTATAGTACCGTATCCCAAGCCCGTATAGGGAAAATAAGTTAAGAGTATTTACCTGAGCTAGCTCCTGTCTTAAATAGTAAGAATTTAATAACTCAGCCGTGTTCACCTAAGTAAGCGTAGGTACCATTTACCGGAAGGCTCTAGTCTGGAATGATGGTATAAATAATTTATTAGAATGCTAACGGGTCTTTAATTAAGCTTAAGCTTAGACCGGTTAGTCTTACAGGAAGATACGGTTCAACCGCATGATTAAGCGAAGACCGAAATAGAACGTGTTTTTGACCCGACAAGTTTGAAGACTTGTCTAATATGGGTATTTCATACACACTCTGAATTTTGAGATAAAACCGATAAGGTTTGACCCGTTTCGGCTAACTTATATAAACTAGTTATATAAACCGATCCGAACGCGAATAACGCGTAACGGGTAACCGAATAGGTCGCGAACAGGTTTCCTAAGTTAATATGCTTAAATTATGTTGTGATATCATAATGATACCTTCCATAATGCCCAAAACGAGTTAAATCCTTAATTATGCCCCGTAGGGGTATTTTGGTCATTTTAACGATTATAAAAGGGATTTAACGTAACCCTGATGTTCGGGACTGAAGTAATTAGTAAACAACTTATTTTTAACAGATTATATTAGTTGATAATAATCCGTATGTCTCAATATAGTTTTAAGCCTAAACTACGCGTATAATACACGTATAAACCCGTTTTAAGCGACGTTCGATTAAAAATACGATTCTGGGTTTTCTGATCAGTTAAACAGGCTCAAAACACTATATTTATTATTTAAAATCAGTAGCAATTGGATTCGCGTCAAAATTCCTTATAGAAATCATTTTATGACCGAAAAGGGTAAATTCGGTATTAACCGAATTAAGGCGATAAGCCTAGTTTAAGATCAGTTTAAAAATAATTAAAAATCTTCAAAAATCCCAAAATATTATTTAACATCAGTGGGTAAAAGGTTTGGTGCCGAAAATCGGGTTTAGATAGGCTATGCGCTAATCGCGCCGATTAATTAATAAAAAGCTTATTATTTACGCTTATGCGCATATCTCCTAATCTAGACCTCGAATCGACATGAAATTTTATAGACATGTTTATTATTCAGTAGCCAAGGTTCTTGGCCATTCACATTGTCAAAAATCTCGTTTTATAAACAAAAGGGCATTATGGTCAACTTTAAGCCATTTAACGGAAACGTGCAAACGAACCGGACAAACAACGAATCATGTACAGAGGGTTGTACTATGATGTAACCCGGTCCTAATGAAGCTCTAAGGCATTTCTAAACCTATATAAATCGGGTCAGAACTGAGGTCAACGCAAAAGTCAAACTTTTGCGTCTTTCGGCTCCGAATCGGTTCTAAACAGAAAGTTGTCGAATCAAACAAGCGTAGACAAGTTATTATACTTATTTTCAAGTTATATGACTGATAAAACAGGTTTCACGCCTTCCGTATCATTAAATATGCGATTAAGGTTTCTGTTGACTTTTTCGGAAAACCTTTGACTCGACAAACGACATGGTTAAGATAGGAATCAGTGGCTGACCTTTTAGGGGTTTATTATCCATATACATACCAACTTATAACAACTTTCGATTCGACAATTCTCTGGACCGATTGTGATTTATCGATAAATCAAACCGTAGTTACGACGGTTTGATTACTAGGCTATAAACTAATCAAGACACAACTTAGAAGGATCAAAGGCACTTACATAAGTCTAATAGATGATTTGGAAGTCTTGTATCAGCTTGGGAGTTCCAGAAGTTGATCAGAAATGAAATGTTCTTGAACGTTGCAACTTTGTGACTTTGATCTCTTGAAAAATGATGTCAAATGAGATCTATGAGTGTTATTAGATCATCAACAAGTGTTCTACAGACTATAAAGCATGTAGGAACACTCACAAGTGAAGATAAGACCAACATAAGTCGGTTAGATGGCCAAAACAGACACCTGTCATGAACCTGATCAGTTTTCTGCATCTGCAGACCGCACGCGGCCCGCGTCCGATACGGCCAATCCTAAAGCGGGCCGCTTTAGACTTGATAACCTGATTTTTGTTTTCCTTTAATTGCATTTTGGTCCCTGGTCCCCCGAAAGGTCGTTTTCGAGATGTTTCTTGCATTGTAAGGCTTTGATATTTATATATAGGGGCTTTAATACTTATACCCACTTTGTCAAGTCCTCGGGTAACTTTGTGATCACCCGAAAAGCCCTAAATTTCAATGTTGACGGTTCTAACCCTTGCACACGAATTTTATCACAACTTGCTCATACGATAACGAAACTTAGTGAAATTTTTATGGTACATTCTAGTGAGCATATTTAATCATTACAAGGCTTCGGGTTTGCCAAAAGGTCACTCAGAGGTATAACTTAAACATGTTGACACATTTAACCCCCGTAGTTTGTAATCTCTCACTTTCCTTCACAATTTGCTTCGTATGATCCAAAATCCATTCGTTTAAGGTTATAAACATCATGTAGGGTTATTGTAAAGTATATTTATCCATTGTTGACGTTTTGAACCCTTATATTTACACAGTTTCATTGTTTGTCAACTTTAGTCCTTCAAGAACATTCTTTCACACGTTCAAACTTATGACACGTGTCATTACATTATAGGACGTGAATTTTCGGGGTGTTACACAACCCTTTCGGTCTGAGATGCAAGTCCTTGAGAAAACAAGTTTCTTTGTATATAGACTAAGCATTCTGATAAAACCCAGTTAGTTTTTAATTCTAAATGGTATTTTAGTTGGTTCATAATGGCAATAATACTTTTTTGTGACTGAAGGTCACCGCGTTTAAGAAAATAAATAAATGATTAACTTATGTTTACTTTTGTTTGTTGCAGTAGCATTATAGGTTCTCATGAAGTAAATTAATGGATGAAAAAAGAATAGAATTATAGTGGCAAATGAAAACTAACAGCCCACTATGGACTTTCGATGGACCACAAGAAAGAGAGCCCAGCACTGAGAACTAAAGGAAACAAGAGGATTAATGGGGGGTTCGCATACGTGCAGAAGCCTTGCAGCTGCACGTAATTCAAGACGACAAGCGGCCATTTTGACCTGTTATCCAAACTGACCCGCTCATGGCTTCAAGCGCGTCAATGTCGGTGCTTATTTAGGATGTGATTTGTGTACAAAACGCTTGGAGCGGTTGGTTTTTGCACACCGCAACGCGCGCGGGGTTAAACGCCTAGTTATTTTAAATGCAAGTGAAGTCTCATGTTTTATACTTTAACAAGAGATATTTTGTAATTATATGACCATCTTTTCTCTCTTTCTTTATCTTTATTCTATTCTTCCTTAAAAGAGTGATGGAATTCAGGAAAAAGGACAACAAAACCCCACCATTTCTACTCTTCCAAACATGACGTGGGTTATGTTAGTGATATACTCATATACTAGGAGGTTTGAGACCCGTAAAAAACTTTATGATTTTTTTTTAACAGAAACAGATCATTTTTATTTCATTCCAATCATCAGGGCAAATTACATAAGGATAGCGGGTAGACGAACAACAAACTGCGCCGCCATCCCTTTCTGAATAGAAAACCCTAATCTACTAACAACAAAGCCTCGCCCCTGAGGGGTCGAAAAGTTGCTGTGGACCACACGCTGAACTCTAGACAAGAACCGAACCGCCTCCGGCGCCAAGGAGCCGAATGTGTCGAACGCCAGGGGGACAAAGGCATGCTGATTATCCTCACAAGCTTTCGCGTGCTTTTCCACCTTCTTTGACTCTTCTTTCAGTACCGCTTGCCCCGCCACAAACCCATTTTCCTGGAACCCGGCTAGTGGGGATACACCTGTGAGATCGACACAAGCATGTTTCCCGCCCTCCCAACCAAAAACTAGCACGTCAGCTGGGCGTAGGGTGGATCTCCCCTCTGACGGGTCTGTAAGAAAATTAACCGGTGCCTCTTTCTTTGCCGAGATCCCTGCTCGTCTGAGAATATCCATTAACGCGTCTCGCACAAAGTCATGGCGATACTTAAACCCCGGCAACTCTCTACAGTGTAACGCATGCTCCCCGTATTTATCCAGACACGCTTTACGGCAGACTGGGCAAGTTTCATCATTTGGGAACATTGGGATCATCAAACGGTATTAAGGATTGACCGGTACTCCACCGCTGACATACGTTGACCCAAACCTTCAATAGGAATAACAGTTAAGAAATCCTGAGCGTGAGACCTCTGTAGGCATTCAATGACTGCTTTCTAGCGGGGTGACAACTGGAAATCTTCTCCCAAACTTTGTGCGATTCGACAACAAAGGGCATTCGCCAAAGTTTTCTGTGGCTTTTTGGGGGCGGTGTCCTTGTTAGAGAAGTGACGTAACTGAAATGAAATAACTTTTTCAGATTTAATTAATACTTTAAAACAAAATATGAAGCTAAATATCACATGATATCTAATTTTCGTTTGTGCACCAAGCAAACAAAAATTAAAACACATAATTTATTTCATCAATATATACATATAATTGGCATCAAACATTCAAACCACAATACTACAAACTCATTATCAATACAATATGCTAAACCCATATAAAGCATTACTTCAAAGATATTGGAATTCAAACCAAGAAGCAATAAGCATGTGAGATGTGGCTAACAATGACATAATCACATAGTTACGATGGCAAAGTTGTTCTGTAAACCTTTTCTGGCATTTTTAATCGTATAATCAAATTATAGATAATAAGGGAAATTAATTTGGAGATAACTTAGGTATGAATTTATATTCTAAATTATTTTAATCATTATAAAATACGATATTGAATATTTTACTTATCAAAAAATTCGGTATTCATTATTATACATAAGGAAAGAATTGTTTCTACTTTTATAATAAGTGATATCGATGTATAAATTGTTAAAAACATATATTAAAATAAAATATAAGTAAAAATTGTGAGGTTGAATGAGAGAGTATACATGACATTAGTTGAAATCATTTATTAGAAAGTAGATTATTTAAAAGCCACCCTTTTTTTTTAAATTGACTTTCATTAACCACACCGAACCCGAAAACCGGACCGGCAAAACAAACAACTACAAAAAAGGGAAAAGAAAAACAAAATCACATAATTACAAATTTACACCAATTGCTCCACGAGATAGAATGGAAACCCGACCTATGCTTGAGCCAAAAGAAACCCATGGATCTAATGTCACTGAAAACTTCCTCCACGCCAAGCCGGGAACCTGAAAAAACCGTCTTGTTTCTAGCTAACCAAATACACCAACACGACGTAAATATGATACCTTGCAAGATAAATGATTCCGAACGGCCCAAGTTGCTGAATTTATGAACTTCCAGTAAATCTTTCACCGAGAAAGCGAAAATAGGCGTGATTCGACACCACCTACTAATCTTCATCCACAACTCGGAAGCAAGTTGACATGATATAAACAAGTGAGACACAGACTCGTCTTCACTGCCACAAAGAGGGCATGTACCAATATGATTTAAAATGCCTCTCGAAGCTAAAGCATCAGACGTCGGAATGCAATTCATCTCAAGCCTCCAAACAAATATACTACACTTCAATGGAATCCACTTACACCAGTCAAACAAATTCGGAGTTCTGGAATCGCGATGCAGGAGACCCTTCACCGATTTGACCGAGAAAATACCAGCTGAATCAATCGTCCACTTCCATTTGTCGCTGCCAGATCTGAGAACAACCGAGGAGACCAAGGCCGACAGAGCGTTCCATTCCTGCACCTCAACAGCCGCGTCCGGATCGTGACGCCACAACCACAGCCCATCACCAGCCAAACGATCACTCACAGTGTAGTTTTTAACTACCTCTAAGTGATAAAGACAAGGGAACATCTCTTTTAAAGGGGAGTCGACGATCCAGGGATCTAACCAAAATAAGATATCGATGCCCGAGTTGATCTCTCCTCTAAAAAAGCTTCAAATACCTTTGTTATCGATTATCGGTTTGTTCAACAAGTTGCAAATGTTAAGCCAAACACCCCTAACCGCTTTATTGCAAGGCAACATCTCCCATCTCGACCGCTTCGAATGAATAGCCTTAATTATTTTAACCCACAAGTTATCAGATTCAACTTTGAATCTCCATCCCCATTTACTAAGAAGAGCCACGTTGGCGTTCATTAACTTACACAGCCCCAATCCACCCGCTTTCATCGGTAAAGAAACCTTGTCCCACGCCACCCAATGGGTTTTCCTAACATTATCCGAGCCGCCCCACAAGAATTTTTTAATAATGTTTCCAGGTTTTTGACTACCTTCACAGGCGCTTTATACAAGGACATAGAATATGTAGGAAGACTTTCAAGAACTGACCGAATAAGCGGGACCCTCCCTCCTATGGATAATAACGCCACCTTCCAAAGGGAAAGTCTTTTTTCAAAGATATCATAAATCGGAATCCAATTACTAATGCGATTCATATTAGCGCCAACAGTCAGACCTAGATAATTAAAAGGAACCGAACCAGCCTTACAACCAATCCAATTAGCCATATCATCGACCTCCTCGTTACTAACGTCGGTGCCAAAAATACTCGATTTGTTGAGGTTGATTTTGAGGCCCGAACAAACATAAAAGCATCTCAGGATCCTAATGACATTGGAAATATTTTCCTTGTTCCACTCCCCCATAATCATAGCATCGTCTGCAAAAAATAAGTGAGAGACACTTAAGTCATTACCAGGAAGATTAACACCATGGATAACGCCGATTTCGCAGGCTTTATTGAATAAAAAAGAAAGCGCCTCCATCACCACCACAAAAAGAAACGGCGAAATAGTATCCCCCTGTCTCATTCCTTTACTGCACCCGAACTCGAATGTTGGCGACCCATTAACCAAAACGGACGCTCTGGCAGAAGCAAGAATACCCGAAATCCAGCCACACCACTTCTCCCCAAAGCCCATTTATTGAAGAATATCGATGACAAAACCCCAATTCACGTTATCATAAGCTTTCTCAAAATCAACTTTAAGTAAAAACGCCTATTTTTTGTTCTTTCTTGACCATGAAAGTAACTCATTGATGATCAAAGGCCCATCTAAAATGAATCTACCCCTGAGAAACGCCGATTGAGAGTTAGAAATCACCTCATTAAGAACCGGTTTCAAACTATTACCAAAGATTTTAGAAACGACTTTGTTAACAACTCCGACAAGACTAATCAGACGATAATCTCCCAATCCCAACGGATCCTTAGTCTTAGGAATAAGAGTAATAAACGCAGATCCGCATCCCTTACTAAGTTTTCCGGACTCGAAAAAAGCATCCATAATAAGATAAAAAATCATTCTCAAGGAGGTCCCAAAAATGAGTGAAGAAACGAAAATTGAAACCGTCGGGGCCGGGAGCCCGATCCTTACCACAATCGAACACTGCCGATTTTATCTCTTCCTTGGAAAACCGAGTCTCTAGACTAGACGCCATATCCGAAGAAATACGATTCACTTGAGAACAAACCAGGCGGGGCCGACGAGGGCAATCCTCGACAAATTTCTCTCTAAAGAAACGGAACACCTCCCTTTTTAATCAGGGAAGGTTTGGAAATCCAAACCCCATTCACTTCAAGCCCGTGAATAGTATTACTCGCTTTTCGAAAATTAATCATAGCGTGGAAAAATTTCGAATTTTCATCTCCTTCTTTCGCCCATCTGATACGAGATTTTTGCCTTAGATCCATAGATTTAGATTCTTCTGCTTCACGAATAATCTTTTTATTCTCGTGGAAAATCCACTCCTCTTCCTCCGAAAAATCTCTAGAGTCAAGGACATCCTCTAATTTCTCATTTTCTTCTTTCGTAGCCATCACCTCCTCTCCTTCTTTCTTAATCATGATTTCCTTCCATTCTTTCAATCGGTCTCTAATGAAACTCAATTTTTTAATAAAATCCAAATCAGGATTGCAATCAACAACTTCGAACTCGTTCACAGCCTTAGTTTCAGTCTCATTAAAACCTTGTTTTCCGAACCAAGAATTAAAAATCCTAAATGGTCGAGGCCCGAAATTTTTACAATGACAAACCAGGAGGATAGGATTATGATCCGACCATAACCTTGGAAGAACACGACAAGATGCCGCCGGCCAAGAATTAAAGAATTCCGAATTCACTAAGAAGCGATCGAGTTTACTAAGTTTATTTCCATTATCCGAGCAGAAAGTGAACATCCGACCTCTCATATTATATTCAATCAAACCCGATTCAAAAATAAAGTCGTTGAAATTATTGGCACAATTTTGTTTGAAAGCGCAATTCCTTTTCTCCTCTCTAAACCAAACAGCGTTAAAATCGCCCGAAATAACCCATAAACCATCAGAAGAATCTATAACCATTTTCAACTCCTCCCATAAACTTTTTTTGGCCGAAACCCCTTGAGGGGCATACACATTAAGAACGTTGACCGGAGAAGCACAACCCAGTAAAGAGCCTCTAACATGAAGATAATACCTGTTCTTCGAACCACCAGTCAGACAAAACACCTTATCATCCCATGCACAGATCAAACCCCCCGACTGCCCAATAGAATCCACATAATCCAAACCGAAGTTCTTATTACCCCAAAATTTAGCGAAATCATGGTGAGAAGCATTAGTAGCTTTTGACTCTTGAAGAGAAAGAAACGAAATGCCATGATCAGAGACCATATTTTTGACCCAAATGGACTTATTAGAACCCCTTATTCCTCTGATATTTAAAGAGAGTAAATTCATAACTTAACCCCATTAATACCTGAGATAATCGAGTTCCTGATTAACTCCGGGAGGCTGTTATCGACAATACCAACCTTCGAACCAACATTAATTGTCTCCGAAACTTCCTTCTCAACCTCAGAACAATACGAATTCCCATTACATATGTCGCCGTTGTCTTCTTCCCCTGTAGCCTTCTGAACATCAACCACAGATTTATTCGTCACCCGAATGACCTCAAGATTCTCAAGTGGAGCCGCATTGTTCAAATCTAAGAAGAACTGTTCGAAACCTGTCTCTGTATTGTCGCCCCTATTATCCTCTAATCTTGTTATACCATGATCCCTATTCTCCAAGAAGGATCTGGATCTTTTTCTTGGTCCATAATCCTCTGCAGTGGGCACCGACCCAGTAGAACGAATAACTGGCCTAATACTTTTAGAAGAGTTCAATTTAAACTTATTGGACTTGATACAATTAGGCTTACCAATATTGAAACCCAAAGCAGAACCTGGGCCCATCTCCCCCAACTGAGGACAGCAATTACCAACAAAAGAATTAATAGAAGGATCCTGGCCCACACAATTAATAGGTTGCTCCCCACAAACCTTGGAACCAGAGCCGCCGATTTCTTTCTCTCTCTGCATGGTTGCATGCACATCAACAGAGGACTCATGAACTCCCTTAGGCCTCTCAACTTCCATAACGAGAGAATCACCCAACTCTTCGGATTCGGAACCATTGACAAGTCTCTCACTATTCCCCGAATCGGACTTCGGCTGAGTCTCGACGTAATCACCCAGTTCCGATGAAGCCGCGAGCGATTCCTCATCAACATTAAGAAATTCAGGGATCCATTGATCGTTTTCTTCAACAACCCAAACTTTATATTTTTTATCCTGCCAACTCAGACTGAGAAGCCCGTAATTTTATTACCTGAATCGAGAAGGATACCCAAACGGTCGACAGTTAAATCCCCAACTATTTCGATGAACTGAGATGGTTGAATAACCTTGCCATATCTACTTCCGGTCTCGTCGAACACCTTACTTGACATCAGGTGAGGGGGGACTCCAAGAATATTAATCCACGCAATACGTTCGAAGGGCAAGGACTGACCGATCCACGGCGATAACGACGAAAACCACTGTTTCCAGATATCCTTGGCCTCTAATAGTATATTCGCATCAACCCCATTCTCAAAAGAAATCAACACCGTAAGACCACCAACATACTGGATGGAAGCATCAACAAAACCCGTTGATTTTAAAGATGAGTTTAAATACCTTAATTCGTTAAACCCCAATGTCCTACCAACCACTGCTTTACCTGTAATACTGGATAACGAAAAGATAGAGGGGTCAAGAACCACCACATCCTCATCACCTTCCGAATGCGATTTATTTGTGAGAATGTCAAGAAACTGTTGGTGCATCTGTCTGTCGACTTCGTCTTGTATCGAGTCTTGTATTGTATTAGATAGATCAGGGCACGTTGTACGAGAAAAATGTCAAAAATAGGATGAGAGGTAATTTCGCACGGAATCACCATTTGTAATTCCGCACGAAATTAGCACATGTCATTTCACACGAAATCACTGATTTTGTTTGAAATGTGATTTCGCTTGGGCAGGTTCAAGCGAAATTACCTCACCTATATATATATGTGATAGTGCTGTGTCATTTGAAACGAGATTAGATTCCGGTTTGAGAGCCGAAGTGTCTACTCGCTGTAAATCTTTGTCAAATCAATCTATAGACAGTTTAAAGTGAATATCTAGCTGAATTGAACTTGATACGTCTGTTTCCGCCTTTCGTATCGAGCAAAAACTCTTCTGATCGACTCATTCGGGTCAGAAAACGATCCTACAAGTGGTATCAGAGCTCAGGAGGAAGAGTTCTTACCAATTCAGCTGCAAATTCTGATTTCTACATCTTCTTTTCAAAATTAAACAACTTTTCACGGTTAAAATCGGCTAATTTTCTCACATATTGTGCAAAGCAGTGTTTTAATGAATCCTTGAGAGAATTGGACTTAAATTCGATCTAAAATTGGTAAAATTGATAATTTCGCTTG
>JARYGA010005795.1:0-45000 GCA_030545235.1 Helianthus tuberosus
TATTTAGTGTTTTTTTTGGTATCTAATCCGTATATATATCACCATTGCCCTTGATATCTTTACTGTATATCTCTTAAATGTCAATATATACACGTGTGATTTAGTTTACGAAGATTTTTCAATGCCGAGAACCTCGATCAGAGAGTAAAAAAGGCGTAAGGTTCACAATGGTGTAAAATTAAAATGGGATATACCGGGCTAGGATTCGAGTTACAGGAACAAGGGCCAAACCAACCACCCCAGAATGGAATCGTCGAGCGAAAACACTTGACAATCTCCTAGAAGCAAGTTTTCTTGCCACCAGACCTTTCTCCATCAATTAGGAATCTGATGCCGTCAGTAATCACATTCCTTAAATTGTAGCCATTTGTTGAGTGTTTTTTTGCTGTCTAATGCGCATATATATCACCATTGCCCTTGATTTTCTTGACTGTACATATCTCTTAAATGTTAACATATACACGTTTGATTTAGTTTACGAAGATTTTTCAATGCCGAGATCCTCGATCAGAGAGTAAAAAAGGCGTAAGGTTCACAATGGTGCAAAATTAAAATGGGATATACCGGGCTAGGATTCGAGTTACAGGAACAAGGGCCAAACCAACCACCCCAGAATGGAATCGTCGAGCGAAAACACATAACAACCTCCTAGAAGCAGCTTTTCTTGCCACCAGACCTTTCTCCATCAATTAGGAATCTGATGCCGTCACTAAACACATTCCTTAAATTGTAGCCATTTGTTGAGTGTTTTTTTTGGTGTATAATCTGCATATACATCACCATTGTCCTTGATTTTCTTGACTGTGTATCTCTTAAATGTCAACATATACACGTTTGATTTAGTTTACGAAGATTTTTCAATGCCGAGAACCTCGATCAGAGAGTAAAAAATGCGTAAGGTTCACAATGGGGTAAAATTAAAAGGGGATATACCGGGCTAGGATTCGAGTAACAGGAACAAGGGCCAAACCAACCACCCCAGAATGGAATCGTCGAGAGAAAACACTTGACAACCTCCTAGAAGCAGCTTTTCTTGCCACTAGACCTTTCTCCATCAATTAGGAATCTGATGCCGTCACTAAACACATTCCTTAAATTGTAGCCATTTGTTGAGTGTTTTTTTTTGGTGTCTAATCCGCATATATATCACCATTGCCCTTGATTTTCTTGACTCAATATTTCTTAAATGTCAAAATATACACGTTTGATTTAGTTTACGATGATTTTTCAATACCGAGAACCTCGATCAGAGAGTAAAAAAGGCGTAAGGTTCATAATGGTGTAAAATTAAAATGGGATATACCGGGCTAGGATTCGAGTTACAGGAACAAGGGCCAAACCAACCACCCAAGAATGGAATCGTCGAGCGAAAACACTTGACAACCTCCTAGAAGCAGGTTTTCTTGCCACCAGACCTTACTCCATCCATTAGGAATCTGATGCCGTCTCTAAACACATTCCTTAAAATGTAGCCATTTGTTGAGTGTTTTTTTCGGTGTCCAATCCGCATATATATCAACATTGCCCTTGATTTTCTTGACTGTATATCTCTTAAATGTCAACATATACAAGTGTGATTTAGTTTACGAAGATTTTTCAATGTCGGGAACCTCGATCAGAGAATAAAAAAGGCGTAAGGTTCACAATGGTGTAAAATTAAAATGGGATATACCGGGCTAGGATTCAAGTTACAGGAACAAGGGCCAAACCAACCACCCAAGAATGGAATCGTCGAGCGAAAACACTTGATGATCTCCTAGAAGCAGCTTTTCTTACCACGAGACCTTTCTCCATCAATTAGGAATCTGATGCCGTCAATAAACACATTCCTTAAGTTGTAGCCATTTGTTGAGTGTTTTTTGGTGTCTAATCCACATATATATCACCATTGCCCTTGATTTTCTTGACTGTATATCTCTTAAATATCAACATAGACACGTGTGATTTAGTTTACGAAGATTTTTCAATGCCGAGAACCTGTATCAGAGAGTAAAAACGGCGTAAGGTTCACAATGGTGTAAAATTAAAATGGGATATACCGGGCTAGGATTCGAGTTACAGGAACAAGGGCCAAACCAACCACCCAAGAATGGAATCGTTGAGCGAAAACACTTGAAAACTTCCTAGAAGCAGCTTTTCTTGCCACCAGACCTTTCTCCATCAATTAGGAATCTGATGCCGTCACTCAACACATTCCTTAAATTGTAGGCATTTGTTGAGTGTTTTTTTTGGTGTCTAATCCGCATATATATCACCATTGCGCTTGATTTTCTTGACTGTATATCTATTAAATGTCAACATATACACGTGTGATTTAGCTTACGAAGATTTTTCAATGCCGAGAACCTCGATCAGAGAGTAAAAAAGACGTAAGGTTCACAATGGTGTAAAATTAAAATGGGATATACCGGGCTAGGATTCGAGTTACAGGAAAAAGGGCCAAACCATCCACCCCAGAATGGAATCGTCGAGCGAAAACACTTGACAACTTCCTAGAAGCAGCTTTTCTTGCCACCAGACCTTTCTCCATTAATTAGGAATCTGATGCCGTCACTAAGCACATTCTTTAAATTGTAGCCATTTGTTGAGTGTTTTTTTTTGGTGTCTAATCCGCATATATATCACCACTACCCTTGATTTACTTGACTGTATATCTCTTAAATATCAACATAGACACATGTGATTTAGTTTACGAAGATTTTTCAATGCCGAGAACCTGTATCAGAGAGTAAAAAAGGCGTACGGTTCACAATGGTGTAAAATTAAAATGGGATATACCGGGCTAGGATTCGAGTTACAGGAACAAGGGCCAAACCAACCACCCAAGAATGGCATCGTCGAGCGAAAACACTTGACAACCTCCTAGAAGCAGGTTTTCTTTCCACCAGACCTTACTCCATCCATTAGGAATCTGATGCCGTCTCTAAACACATTCCTTAAATTGTAGCCATTTGTTGAGTGTTTTTTTCGGTGTCCAATCCGCATATATATCAACATTGCCCTTGATTTTCTTGACTGTATATCTCTTAAATGTCAACATATACAAGTGTGATTTAGTTTACGAAGATTTTTCAATGCCGGGAACCTCGATCAGAGACTAAAAAAGGCGTAAGGTTCACAATGGTGTAAAATTAAAATGGGATATACCGGGCTAGGATTCAAGTTACAGGAACAAGGGCCAAACCAACCACCCAAGAATGGAATCGTCGAGCGAAAACACTTGATGATCTCCTAGAAGCAGCTTTTCTTACCACGAGACCTTTCTCCATCAATTAGGAATCTGATGCCGTCAATAAACACATTCCTTAAGTTGTAGCCATTTGTTGAGTGTTTTTTTGGTGTCTAATCCACATATATATCACCATTGCCCTTGATTTTCTTGACTGTATATCTCTTAAATATCAACATAGACACGTGTGATTTAGTTTACGAAGATTTTTCAATGCCGAGAACCTGTATCAGAGAGTAAAAAAGGCGTAAGGTTCACAATGGTGTAAAACTAAAATGGGATATACCGGGCTAGGATTCGAGTTACAGGAACAAGGGCCAAACCAACCACCCAAGAATGGAATCGTTGAGCGAAAACACTTGAAAACTTCCTAGAAGCAGCTTTTCTTGCCACCAGACCTTTCTCCATCAATTAGGAATCTGATGCCGTCACTCAACACATTCCTTAAATTGTAACCATTTGTTGAGTGTTTTTTTTTGGTGTCTAATCCGCATATATATCACCATTGCGCTTGATTTTCTTGACTGTATATCTCTTAAATGTCAACATATACACGTGTGATTTAGCTTACGGAGATTTTTCAATGCCGAGAACCTCGATCAGAGAGTAAAAAAGACGTAAGGTTCACAATGGTGTAAAATTAAAATGGGATATACCGGGTTAGGATTCGAGTTACAGGAACAAGGGCTAAACCAACCACCCCAGAATGGAATCGTCGAGCGAAAACACTTGACAACTTCCTAGAAGTAGCTTTTCTTGCCACCAGACCTTTCTCCATCAATTAGGAATCTGATGCCGTCACTAAACAAATTCCTTAAATTGTAGCCATTTGTTGAGTGTTTTTTTTGGTGTCTAATCCGCATATATATCACCACTGCCCTTGATTTACTTGACTGTATATCTCTTAAATATCAACATAGACACATGTGATTTAGTTTACAAAGATTTTTCAATGCCGAGAACCTGTATCAGAGAGTAAAAAAGGCGTACGGTTCACAATGGTGTAAAATTAAAATGGGATATACCGGGCTAGGATTCGAGTTACAGGAACAAGGGCCAAACCAACCACCCAAGAATGGCATCGTCGAGCGAAAACACTTGACAACCTCCTAGAAGCAGGTTTTCTTTCCACCAGACCTTACTCCATCCATTAGGAATCTGATGCCGTCTCTAAACACATTCCTTAAATTGTAGCCATTTGTTGAGTGTTTTTTTCGGTGTCCAATCCGCATATATATCAACATTGCCCTTGATTTTATTGACTGTATATCTCTTAAATGTCAACATATACAAGTGTGATTTAGTTTACGAAGATTTTTCAATGCCGGGAACCTCGATCAGAGACTAAAAAAGGCGTAAGGTTCACAATGGTGTAAAATTAAAATGGGATATACCGGGCTAGGATTCAAGTTACAGGAACAAGGGCCAAACCAACCACCCAATAATGGAATCGTCGAGCGAAAACACTTGATGATCTCCTAGAAGCAACTTTTCTTACCACGAGACCTTTCTCCATCAATTAGGAATCTGATGCCGTCAATAAACACATTCCTTAAGTTGTAGCCATTTGTTGAGTGTTTTTTTGGTGTCTAATCCACATATATATCACCATTGCCCTTGATTTTCTTGACTGTATATCTCTTAAATATCAACATAGACACGTGTGATTTAGTTTACGAAGATTTTTCAATGCCGAGAACCTGTATCAGAGAGTAAAAAAGGCGTAAGGTTCACAATGGTGTAAAATTAAAATGTGATATACCGGGCTAGGATTCGAGTTACAGGAACAAGGGCCAAACCAACCACCCAAGAATGGAATCGTTGAGCGAAAACACTTGACAACCTCCTAGAAGCAGCTTTTCTTGCCACCAGACCTTTCTCCATCAATTAGCAATCTGATGCCGTCACTCAACACATTCCTTAAATTGTAGCCATTTGTTGAGTGTTTTTTTTTGGTGTCTAATCCTCATATATATCACCATTCCGCTTGATTTTCTTGACTGTATATCTCTTAAATGTCAACATATACACGTGTGATTTAGCTTACGAAGATTTTTCAATGCCGAGAACCTCGATCCGAGAGTAAAAAAGGCGTAAGGTTCACAATGGTGTAAAATTAAAATGGGATATACCGAGCTAGGATTCGAGTTACAGGAACAAGGGCCAAACCAACCACCCCAGAATGGAATCATCGAGCGAAAACACTTGACAACTTCCTAGAAGCAGCTTTTCTTGCCACCAGACCTTTCTCCATCAATTAGGAATCTGATGCCGTCACTAAACACATTCCTTAAATTGTAGCCATTTGTTGAGTGTTTTTTTTTGGTGTCTAATCCGCATATATATCACCACTGCCCTTGATTTACTTGACTGTATATCTCTTAAATATCAACATAGACACATGTGATTTAGTTTACGAAGATTTTTCAATGCCGAGAACCTGTATCAGAGAGTAAAAAAGGCGTACGGTTCACAATGGTGTAAAATTAAAATGGGATATACCGGGCTAGGATTCGAGTTACAGGAACAAGGGCCAAACCAACCACCCAAGAATGGAATCGGCGAGCGAAAACACTTGACAACCTCCTAGAAGCAGCTTTTTGTAGGTCCCCTATTCGTATGGATCTTTTACAGAATTGTTTATCTAACCTAGAGTGCGGAATCCTCTAGATCAGATTTATTACAGAAACGAGTAGAAACAGATTTTCACAATCAAACGGGTCCTCTATTGATTATCCAAACAAAACGTTTTACAATCAACTCAAGACCCTCACAACCTCACAGCCACTATCTGTGATCTTGACTACAACCCTAATTTCGAAATTAGTCTCTCTCACTAGACTTTCTCTCTCTAGCCTCCAAGTTGCCCACCAAAACCCTAAACACAAAACATGTTTATATACCACATGTCTGTGAACTGGGCTTCCTACATGGACTAGGCCATTTTCCAAGCCCATTACAATAATAAACTCACTAACCAATAAGCTAAGCCCAATACAAAATATCCAAAGACTAAATAATCAAACTATTAAGCTGTTGTCACCGAATATGCACCAACAGACTCCCCCTTGACAATAGCTTCATAGTGTAACTTTGTCTTCAAACATCTTGTGTTCTTTTGGTCTTTGGATAGCGTCAGCTACACAGCTTCTGACATCAACAGACTCCCCCTTAGCTGATGCTTCCAATCTCCAAAACTTTCATTCATTGTAGATCAGTTAGCCAGCAATCCTTGGTTAAGCAAGTAAGCTCCAACTCTTCCATATCTCTCTTTCTCTTTCTGCAATGTAGTAGAAGGATCCTACCATGCATCTTCACAAATCTTTACTTCACTCTCAATCTGCACTTTACTTGTATTCTGCACTTCATTTTGATAACTGCATCAATCTGTTTAGCAACACAAGCTAGTATCTCTAAAAACCATTAGTCTTTTCACAATTAAAGATAAACCAATATTTTATCTTAATTTGCAAAAACAACAATATGTCAATTCAAACTGGAAGTCCTTTTTAAAAAAAAAAATCTTTTTGGTATTTTTGATATTTTAAGAAAGCAGTAAACTATTTACAAAAGCAGTTAGCACTCTATTTTTGTGAGAATCACTGGTAAGAAGATCATATCAGCACAATCAAACTATTTCACACTATTAGATAATTCTTTATTTAATTTTTCGTGAAAAGCAGTTCAAGACGATTACCAGTATGTTCGTCCACTTAAACAAAATGCATGAACATTTCAAGTACCATTACCATATGATACGTTAAGGTAATTTTAATTACTGATATACTAGTGTGTCCCACTTTAGGATATACCCCCGCGATCAAGGTATGCACAAAGATTCATCGTAGTAGGTGAGTATACTGATGTCATCCTTTAAGATATCCTGACAATGTCTAGGCCTGCATATAATTTGTTTTATCATGTTTTGAATGTTTAACAATGAACACCCAAATAAATACTAATCAAATCCTGGAAATATAAACAACACACTCTATCATGCAAGTATCTTCCCTACCACATATTTCACAAGTCCAATCCAGATTTCTGAAATCCTAACTGGGAATAGGTTGAGAAGAGAACAGAATAGATCTTTAGGAGTGTTGGATCGTTGTATGACCCGATTGAGTCGTTCAGAAGAGTTTTACATCCAGTTTAAAGGAGGAATCAGTAAACCGGACTCGAAAACATCTTGTAATCTTTAATTTGTCAATTATATTGATAGTAACAATGTTTACAACCTGACAGAAAACTGGCAGCACTTCGTTACACTTTCGGAAGTCGCGTACCAAGTGAAATGACAAGTGCACTATATATAGAGGAGAAGATTTCGCTTGAAGGCTTGAAGCGAAATCTGATGTGTGTGATTTCGCTTGAACTTGAAGCGAAATCTGTTGTGGATGATTTCGCTTGAACAGTTTCAAGCGAAATCTTCACTTAAACCTCATTTCTCAATTTCTCGAACCTCGTGCACTGATAATTCTATCCTATTACATGATACAAGACGAAGTCAATAGACGTAGTGCACTAACAGACTCCCCCTCGGATATTGACGCAGTCTTCAGTGACTATTCTTCAATATGACACATCTTCAGTCTTGATCATTCTGCATCCTCACTTAGATTGTAACATTGTAAGCATCCAACTGTCTCTTCTTCTATCAGCTTCAGGCTCCCCCTTTCATCAAGCTTCCGTGCTTTGGGATCGACACCTAGCTATCCAGCTACAAGCTCCCCCTTGCTTTGAGCTCGTCTTCAGACTCCCCCTTAGACTCAGCTTCCGGGATCGTAGTCTGGACTTTTTCCTGCAATCACTCATACATTCATAAGTAACAATATTTTAGACTATCCAGGAATCGTAACCTGGCAATTCCAATCAAATTCTCTAATCCACTCCCCCTATCAACAAACTGTATAGATTTAGCAATATTAAAGAATCCAACTCCCTCACAGTTTATCATCCAAGTTCAACTTAATGACCTTGAAGATATCACAAACTGTTTTGATTTTAAAACTTCAAGTTTCAAATTAATGAACTTGTTTCATTTTCAGAAACACAATCAGCATACTTAGATTTTGAAACTCAGCACTCAGATATCGGTCGTCGAAAATAAAGCAGAAATCAAAATCTTTTTGTATTTTCTGAAAATATAAAGCAATAAAGAAATATGTACAAACATATTTACAAACAATATTTTTGTTTGAGTATGCGTCAGAGGATCATATCAGTTTTTGACAAGTCACAAGTACCGTTGAGCTTAAAATCACATTAAGTATTAAACAATTCACTTAGATTGTCGATATACTGATCCACTTAAATTTTCACACAAAGTTCAACTGATTCAGGATACGAATTAGATGTCTTAAGTACTTAAACTCATTCATGTGTCCCACCTCTTGAATATACTCCCGTATCCAGAATCCCAATAATCAGTCTTACAGGTGAGTATACTACAATGATATCTGTATATAAATTAGGTATGCAAGGGCCGAGGGATCTCAGATCGATACTTCCGTATACGCAGAGAGATATCAGCTTCGACTTTTTGGTGTGTCCCCTTTAGAGGATCTTTTTGCTTACAACAGCAGCATTTATCAATTTAATTGTTTCAGCATGCTGAGGGTTTAATGCTGTGTTTCAAGCATTTGCAGAAAATATTAGCCAGGGACTAGGTCAGAACTACCGTTCAGCAGAAGTCCCGGAATAATACCCCAGACATCATTGAGTATAAAGACCTAGTATATCAGATTAAGAGACCTTTCAAACGAGATTTCAGGGGTTACCTATATATCCAAGTAGTGTTCCCCACGAAATAAGCAAGTGTTTGAATTTAGGTTTATATCCAGAAAAAGTTTACTAAATGTATAAAAACCTACCGACACATCCACGGTGAGATCGTTTAACACATTTAAACTTTCCATTTCTTTAGCATACTGTAACTGTCTACTGATGTACTATCATTTCCTCTTTTTACGCAAAACTCAAAATTTTTTTTAATTTTATCATGTTTTTTACTTTTTCAAATTTTCAAATGTTTTTGTATTTTCTAACAATATTACTCCCCCTAAAATGCAAAACCATTTAAAGAAAATTTGACAACCAACACTGATAGCTTTGTCTCGCCATCCATTTTCTGCATCTCATGCTCTGTTTTGCAGAAAATATAACATACCCCAATGATATACAACACATTGATCTTAACAGTTTGAAAACCGTTTTTCAATCTGATGAAAATAATCATGTTTGTTCAGCCGTGAGGGTTTCGGCATATTCAATCAACACATATTTTTGTATTTTTTTTTTTAATATTTGACAAAAATTAAAAACAAACATATTTTTGATTTTTCAAATTTTTCAATTTTTAGGGTTTTTGAAAATATTGTTTATTTATTTACAGAAAACATATAAACTTCCTGTTTCAACCAACACAGGATCCAGCAGCCTCCTCTCCTCGTTGTGCCAGGCTGCTCCAACTTCCAATCTCACAATCTTTGGTATTCTTGAGCACCTGCACATTCAGCTAACTGAAATTACTTGAACAGTTTAGCCCAGGTCTGTTGAACCTTAGGCATTTCAACACAATAATTTTCATTCAATGCTGGAAATTCTTTGTCATTTTTCACAAAAACTTTCTCAATTTTAACTTCAACTTTCTCATCTTTTACCAAATCAACATGTTTCTTAACACTCCATGTTTGACCTTTTGGTGTTCCTCGTTTGTAAAAATGTGAAACTTTTTGAACATTTTGATTTTGAACAACAACTCTTGGTTTCCAAAACTCTTGAGGTTTTGTCATATCAACTGTTGTTTTCCAACTCTGTGTTGTTCTGAATCTGGGTGTATGAGAATTCCAGGTCTGTCTTGAATCGAACCTGATCTGGTTTGATTTCCAATTTTGATTTGAAGCAAACTTGTTTGTATTGAACCTCCAAGTTTGTTTCGAATCAAATTTGGTTGACCTTTGTCTCACATTCTCAGATTTTTGTTTCTCAGCATCAATCTTCTTTTTGTCAACATCCACAGGTTTTAGATTAGGGCACTTGCGTGCAAGATGTCCTTTTTGATCACATTTGAAACATGTTCTCATGGACACATCTTTGACTTGTGGTTGTTGCTTTTTCTTTTTAGCAAAGAACTCATCATTAGATTGTCTCATTTTGAGTTCTTTTTCTTTTTCTAAACTGCCTCCTTGAACAAAACTCATTTTTGTCTGAAAATTCGGCATTTCATTTTTGTTTTGATGTTGTTTCTTCTTATAACCCAACCCGGCCTTCATGTTCTTCTTTTTGAAACCAGGTTTGGTATACGAACCTCTATGACTCTTACCGACAAACTTTGAAATTTCAGACTTCTCAATCTCAACCATTTTGAAAACTTTGTCGACTTTTTCTGAAATCACATTCTGAATCGGGAATACAACATCTAAGAACAATTTGTCCAATCCAATCATGGTATAAACCAATCCTTTTGAATCATCATTCAAATTTTTCTCGGATTTTGTGTTTTTCAGATCACCATCATGAAGATTTCCTTCATTTTCATCCTGTGATTCAGATTTACCTGTATCAACTAACTCTTCTTTCAACACACTTTCAACAACTTTACCTACCACCTCTGAATCATGAGAATCATCAGATTTGGAATAGGTTATGTCAATGTTGTCTGGCAATTGATCAACCATGTTGAAAGCTTTTTCGACCTTTTCCTCATCATAAAATGCAAATTTTCCCGGTGGTGGAACTTGATGAAACTCTGAACCAATACCTTTCTTGTTTTGCTCAGACTCACCATCACCCGGTTTTATATTGAAAATTCTTTCAAGCACATATGACGACACGTGATAACTCTTTAACTTGTTGTTATCCTGTTCTAAATCAGCAATCTGTCGTTTCAACTTAGCAACATCCTCAATATAGGAATTAACAACATCTTGTTTTATAGAATACATTCGTTTAAGCTCTTTAGTTGTTTCAGACATATAATTCATTCTAGATTGAGCATATTTCATTTCATCTTTCACTTTGTCATATGACTCTTTCATAATATCATATGTTAATTTCATTGAGTCATAATCTTTCTTCATTTCTTGACAAGCAATTTCCTTTTGTTCACATTCATTTGTCATTTTCAAAACATTCTCTTTCAAAACTTCATTTTCCTTTTCTAATTTGTTACATTTTTCTGAAAGTTTTTCATCATTTTCTTTAAAAACTTTTTCTTTTTCCAGCATTTCTTTGCATTTTTCTTTGAAAATCTTTTCAATTTTTGTGAACTCAAGATCTCTTGTTCTAAATTGCTCATCTTTTTCAGTACAAGCTCTACACGGTTCCATGCATTTCTTGCACTGATCAATCTGTTTTAAGTTTTTAGAATCAGAATTTACCTCAGTGATTGGCACTTCGGTGTTTTCAGCAATCTCTGTCTGCTCAGCAACATCTTGCTTCTTTTCAACACTAACTTCATTACCAGCATCACCAACTTTCAAATTCTCATTCTTTTCTTCTATTTCTTCTATCTTCACCTCTTCTTCAATCTGTTGTTCTTCGGTAACAGCTTTCT
The DNA here is from genome assembly GCA_030545235.1 of Helianthus tuberosus. Classification (NCBI taxonomy): domain Eukaryota; kingdom Viridiplantae; phylum Streptophyta; class Magnoliopsida; order Asterales; family Asteraceae; genus Helianthus; species Helianthus tuberosus. Next base: position 11,787 of record JARYGA010005795.1, read on the forward strand.
CAACCTCTTCATTCACAACAACTTCTTCACTTTTGATTTCCTTCACAACTTCAACTTCAACAGTTTCTGTTTTAACCTCTTCAGCAACTTTCTTCAGATTGTTCACCATTTCTTCAACATTCTTCTTCATTCTCTCTTCATCCCTTTTTCTCAGACACGATAACATGGCATATCTGATATCCTTTTCATATTGCTTAGCATATTTGTCATCTTTCAATACTCTTCTATAGTATTCAGCTCTTAACGGGACAGCAAGAAGAACATCATCGAAGATTATGTCTTTCTTGGGAACAACTGGTTCTCCTTCTCTGTTATAGTAACATTCTCTCTTTTTATCCCATCGTTTGCTACCAACAGCCATCTCATACTCCTCCTGCATATCATCCATTCTATTTAAAACGACGTTTCTTTCTCTGTAAGTCTTCTCACTTAAGATCTCTTCCCGAGTTTTCTCTTTGATCTCAACTTTTTCTTCATAGACTTCAGCAATGTCTTTGTCTTTGTTTTCATCTTGAATCTCAGCAACAAAAACAAACTTTCTTTCTTCTGTCATAGCTCTCCCATGAGCTGTTTTACGAACATTTTCTAAGCGATCTTCTTCTGGACAAACTGTGCTCCAGTCAAATCCTTCATCATCGTGAATTACAAAACAAGCTCTTGATTTGGGTTTATCTTCAATCAACTTTGGTTCTTCTCTGCTTCGATGGTAAATCGCCTTTCGATAATAATCATCGTTGAAAGGACGTTCACTTACTTCACCAACTTCAGAATTTCTGCATTCTCTTTTGAAATGACCCTTTTGCTTGCATTTGAAGCAAGTCACTTTGGATTTGTCGAATCCAAGCTTTGTTGAAGCACCTCCAAGCGATTGTTTCCCGGTAATCTCCATATACCTCTGAGCTCTTCTAATACAACTAGCTAAACACCAACGAATGTCAATGAGCTCCATCTCTTCCGGATCAATCTGATCGTAGTCTTCTTTGGTCAATTCGGAGTTTCCAATTTTGCCAGCTACTAGACCTTCATATGACTCCAAAACAGATGCAAGGAAACTCATTTGCTGCTTTGCTGCATTTATGCTCATTGCAGGAGAATTCTTCAATTTAAGAGCAATGTTGCACAGAATTTCTTCAGAATCATCAGAATTTGTCTTTGAAGATGAATGATATCCAGAATGATGACTTGTTGACGTTGTTGTTGGTTCTTTCATCTTTTCACCACTAAAAACTGTTTTTGGTGAACCAACGCCTTTGTCGGAAAGCACACTGGTTTTGTAGTACAGGCCAACATTCTGTTGATGTGAAGATTCAGTCATCTTGTTTTGCTTTTGTAGCTCCAGATCATGACTTTCAATCTTTTCAAACAAAACTTCAAGAGTAATTTCATCATATGAAGCATCATTTTTTAAGATAAAAACAAACGTTTGCCACTGATCAGCTCGTGGTAACGCTTCAATCACTTTATCAATAAGTTCCTCTTTTGTTTTCTCAATTTTAAAACGTTCAAGTTCGATTTTAAGATGACAGAATCTCTCAATCATTTTCCTCACTGACTCTCCTTTTATGTTATCAAATAGATCAAATTCTTTCTTTAATAAAGCTATTTTGTTTTTTCTAATCTGTTTTCCCCCCTCAGCTTTAAGTCGTAAAGCTTCCCAGACAGACTTAGATGTCCCATCATGAGTTAGTAAAGCAAATATATCGTTTCTGATTGCTGACTGGATCAATGCTATCATTCTTTGTTCAGCTCCGTATTCAGCTTTATCTTCTTTGGTAAACTTCTTGAATACAAGATCTTCGCCTTTATCGTCTTTTAGTTTTTCATACCCATACTCCAAGCAAAACCAACTTTCATGAGCATACGCCTTTGCCCAGTTGAGAAAGCGTTCTTTCCACCAGATATAATCCTCAATGCTATCAAGAGCTGGTGGCTTTGAATGAGTTCCGTAAAAATTATCATTCTTGATATTTTCATTTAGCACTTTAGAAATGGTTTTTGGTGTAATATTTGAAGCCTCAGACGATTCGGTTGCGAATGCGTTGTAAAACGTATTGAAGAATTCCTCAGCCATAATGCAAACCTGAATCACAAGAAAACAAACAAACACAATCAGTACAATCAAATATCAAATATACTGAAAATGACTGACACTTGATCATCGTGAAATGATCCGACACAAAATTCCACTTTTCAATTGAACTAGGAAACTCAATCGGAAACACAAGTTGATTCTTCAAGCGAAATCAACTTTGTTTAACCAGCTGAAGCGAAAACAACTATTGATAACTTGAAGCGAAATCAACTGTTGATAGACTTGAAGCGAAAACAATCTTTGACAGTCTTGAAGCGAAATCTACTATTATGACTTCAAGCGAAATCCCAAGAACCTATTTCGCTTCAACCTGAACTCAAACTTCAAGCGAAAACCAGCAACTCTATTTCGCTTCAGATGAACTCAAGCGAAATCCAAGATCACAACACTATTTCGCTTCAGATGTTCAAGCGAAATAGTCCAAACAGTCTAATTTTGAAGCGAAATCAATTAAATCCACGAACTCTCTCAAGCGAAATCTAGTATCTGTCCAATTTTTGTCATTTTTACTTTGAATTTCGGTCTCAAACTTTCAAGGCTTTGTTAGAATACTGTTTTACACATTCGGTGAAAAACTCAGACCATTTTGACCATGAAATCTCATCCAGATTGAAAAAGAAGGTGTAGAATTCAGAAAGTAGATGATATCAAGCTAAACTCTTCTTCCTGAGCTCTGATACCACTTGTTGGATCGTTGTATGACCCGATTGAGTCGTTCAGAAGAGTTTTACATCCAGTTTAAAGGCGGAATCAGTAAACTGGACTCGAAAACATCTTGTAATCTTTAATTTGTCAATTATATTGATAGTAACAATGTTTACAACCTGACAGAAAACTGGCAGCACTTCGTTACACTTTCGGAAGTCGCGTACCAAGTGAAATGACAAGTGCACTATATATAGAGGAGAAGATTTCGCTTGAAGGCTTGAAGCGAAATCTGATGTGTGTGATTTCGCTTGAACTTGAAGCGAAATCTATTGTGGATGATTTCGCTTGAACAGTTTCAAGCGAAATCTTCACTTAAACCTCATTTCTCAATTTCTCGAACCTCGTGCACTGATAATTCTATCCTATTACATGATACAAGACGAAGTCAATAGACGTAGTGCACTAACAAGGAGAGATGGTATAATATACAGATCAAATGAGTTTTCTCAGTTTGATATAGGTTTATTGGGTTTCTTTTGGGCACTTGAGGGCCTCTTTCGGGTGTATTAGATCTATAGCGCGACAACGTACAGCTAGGTCAGCATGTATCTGGATGCAGCAGAAGCTGTCGTTGCCTAGCACCTCCAGGTCAGCATATATCTGGATGCAGCAGAGGAGGTACACGATTTTTTTCAGAGAAGATTTCAGAATCAGATCAAAATTGTGTGTATCGGGACATCATACAAACATTCAAATAGAAATGCGCTAATTCCAAGTGATTTTCTTTCCTGGGGTCATGTACAATTTTAGTTCTGAACAGAAAGACAGTCATGATATCCCCAGATGAAATAACAGTATAAAGACCCAAAACTTCAGATTTTGGCAATCTATCAACGCAAGATTTAAGGTCATTAAACCATACACCACTGATGTGTTCCCCACTCAAACACAGTTCATTTAGGTTTATATCACATTGGTAAGTTGATTATTTCATGCTTTTTGCCTACTGGTACATCATATGATGAAGCTGCTATCACACTTAAGCATTTTAATTTCAGTTTCAGTGTGACAGTCTAACTTGCTGATGTACTATCATTTCTTCTTTTTCACACAGTGATAACTCATTTTTGATTTTCTATATTTTTTATGTTTTTGATTTTTCAATGTTTTTGTATTTTTTTTTAATTTTTAAAATTCTATAACTTACTCCCCCTAAACACACGCACTAACTAAACTCTTTTTGGCTTAGGGAAATTTCTCCCCCTAAATTTTTGTTTTTATGGAGCAAGTTTCAAAAACAAAATTTTAAACACAAACAGATTCCCACTTCAATCTGACAATAAGTTTTTCACTTTTGAAGTTTAGAAAAATCATAACCATCACTAAAGTAAATAGTTCGTTACCCATGTTAACCTACTATTCACCTCAGACACTTTACAGGAACAACCACTGTCGAACACATCAACAGTCCTTCTTGGTCATCCTGCACACACTCAACAACTCAGTTAGACTTAACAACCCAAACCTGACCGGTTTTGGGTTGACCATGTAAATCCACATACGAAGCTTCTAACCAATATCCATCACACCTTACTTGTGTCTTGGATGTTGTTGTTGAACAAGATTTATAACTTCCACTAGGTCTTTGATCACGAGAGTTCCAATAAAATCTCGGATTTTCCGACCTTTGAAAATTATTATCTTGATACCTTTTTCTCCCATTATTATACCATGAATTTTGAAAAAATTTTGGATGTTGTTGAACATTTGAGTTATTAAAACCCCTATATTCATTTCTTCTTTGAAAATTTCGATTACCAAAAGTATGGTGTCGATTTTGATATCCAAAATTTCTATTTTGACTTTGAAACTGATTTGATTTACCATTAAAATGACTAAAATGTGTAGAATTGCTTCTTGGTCTATCAAATCGTCTTGATGTTGAAGTCTTAGATTGAAAACTTGGTTGATTACGTTGACAATGTGGTTGCACATTATTATTTAAACCAACCCTATTCCCATTCTTAACTTCATCAACTTTTTGCTTATTTTTCTTCAAAGGACAACAACTCGCCACGTGCCCTTTGTTGTGGCATCTAAAACAAGATTTTGTCTTGTAATTTCTCTTTTTCTTAAATCTCTTTTTAAATGTTTTCTTCTTTTCGTCTTCAGTATCCTTATCCGATTTATGAGGTGCACTGCTAGACTCAACAGATTCTTTCAAAGTAACTGGACTATTTGGCAAGTCCACAGCTATCGGATCCACTACAGCTGGTGTAGTAGGCACAAAATCAGTTAACTCATTTTCATCGGGTAAAAAAGAGTAGTCTTGATTTTTAGAAGATGAGGCTTTACTAAACCCCAAACCCTTTTTATCATTACTCTTTTTCAAACTTGCTTGAATTTGAGTCCTAACTAATGAAGATTTTCCAAACTTGTCTAACTTTCCTTTAAGTTCAAGAATTTGGTCTTGTGCAACGGCCAATTCCCTGCACTTATCAGAAAATTCATTAGTTTTGTCCTTCACAGTTTCACGAGCCAAATCAATGATCTGTAACAGTTCATTGACTTTGCTTGTTAAACTGCTGATTTTTTGTTCATTTGACTCGAGTTTGTGTAAACAATTTGACTCTCGTTTAATCAAAAGAACATTTGACTCTTTTTGTTTTTCCAATTCAGCTAACAAAATTTTGTTCTGCTCCGATAGTCTGTTAACTTTACCTTGTAGTTCAGTGCAATTTTGACATGTATGACTTACAGGTTCTGATGTTACCTTCACCTCTGTTGTAAGTTCATTCACATCATTCATGCACTTTGAAACTTCTGCAGCCTTCTTCTCAACATTCTCCTCATCAGCTTTTTCCTTCTCTTCTTTCACAGCATCTGCTACCTTATCTAAAGCAAGATCTCCTACACTCTGTCTTGATGAACTCTGATAACATTTTTCTAAAGCTTCCCACAGCTCATAAGAAGTCCCACAGTGCTTGAAAGTATGTTTAATTCCCTCAGGCAAGGACATCTTGATCACTGCTAAAGCTTTCTTCTCAGCATTTACCATGAGTTTCTCAGATTCATCCATCATCTCATAAGAAATCACTTTAACTCTTCCGTCAACTCGTCGTGTGGCAGCAATGTACCCATCCATCATACATCTCCACATTCTCGTATCTTCACCTTTAACAAATGCCTCAAACTCCTCTTTCTAGATAGTATATTCTTTGACGTTTTTCAGCTTTGGCCAATTCTTAACAATCTCACTACCATTGTCCATTTTCACCATCTTTAAACACGTTTTTATCGTAAGCGTACTGATAAAAACCGTACAAAATTTTTGGAAAACTGTTTTTACCAAATTATACCGTTAGAATCGTCTCGAAAAAACGAATCCAAAGATATATAATGTCGAAAACCAAATTCGGGATTTTCCAAATTCGAGTTACAGGAACAATGGCCAAACCAACCACCCAAGAATGGAATCGACGAGCGAAGACGCTTGACAACCTCCTAGAAGCAGCTTTTCTTGCCACCAGACCTTTCTCCATCAATTAGTAATCTGATGCCGTCACTAAACACATTCGTTAAATTGTAGCCATTTGTTGAGTGTTTTTTTTGGTGTCTAATCCGCACATATATCATCATTGCCCTTGATTTTCTTGACTGTATATCTCTTAAATGTCAACATATACACGTGTGATTTAGTTTACGAAGATTTTTCAATGCCGAGAACCTCGATCAGAGAGTAAAAAAGGCGTAAGGTTCACAATGGCTTAAAATTAAACTGGGATATACCGGGCCATGATTCGAGGTACAGGAACAAGAGCCAAACCAACCACCCAAGAATGGAATCGTCGAGCGAAAACACTTGACAACCACCTAGAAGCAGCTTTTCTAGCCACCAGACCTTTCTCCATCAATTAGGAATCTGATGCCGTCACTAAACACATTCCTCAAATTGTAGCCATTTGTTGAGTGTTTTTATTGTCTAATCCGCTTATATATCCCCATTGCCCTTAATTTTCGTTACTGTATATCTCTTAAATGTCAACATATACACGTGTGATTTAGTTTACGAAGATTATTCAATGCCGAGAACCTCGATCAGAGAGTAAAAAAGGCGTAAGGTTCACAATGGTGTAAAATTAAAATGGGATATACCGGGCTAGGATTCGAGTTGCTGGAACAAGGGCCAAACCAACCACCAAAGAATGGAATCGTCAAGCGAAAACACTTGATAACCTCCTAGAAGCAGCTTTTATTGCCACCAGACTTTTCTCCATCAATTAGGAATCTGATGACGTCACTAAACACATTCCTTAAATTGTAGCCATTTGTTGAGTGTTTTTTTTGGCGTCTAATCCGCATATATATCACCATTGCCCTTGATTTTCTTGACTGTATATCTCTTAAATGTCAACATATACACGTTTGATTTAGTTTACGAAGATTTTTCAATGCCGAGAACCTCAATCAGAGAGTAAAAAAGGCATAAGGTTCATAATGGTGTAAAATTAAAATGGGATATACCGGGCTAGGAATCAAGTTACAGGAACAAGGGCCAAACCAAACACCCCAGAATGGAATCGTCGAGCGAAAACACTTGACAACCTCCTAGAAGCAGCTTCTCTTTCCACCAGACCTTTCTCCATCAATAAGGAATCTGATGCCGTCACTAAACACATTCTTTAAATTGTAGCCATTTGTTGATAGTTTTTTTTTGGTGTCTAATCCGCATATATATCACCATCTCCCTTGCTTTTCTTGACTGTATATCTCTTAAATGTCAACATATACACGTGTTATTTAGGTTACCAAGATTTTTCAATGCCGAGAACCTCAACCAGAGATTAAAAAAGGCGTAAGGTGCACAATGGTGTAAAATTAAAATGGGATATACCGGGATAGGATTCGAGTTACAGGAACAATGGCCAAACCAACTACCCAAGAATGGAATCGTCGAGCGAAAACACTTGACAACCTCCTAGAAGCAGCTTTTCTTGCCACCAGACCTTTCTTCATCAATTAGGAATCTGATGCCGTCACTAAACACATTCGTTAAATTGTAGCCATTTGTTGAGTGTTTTTTTTGGTGTCTAATCCGCACATATATCATCATTGCCCTTGATTTTCTTGACTGTATATCTCTTAAATGTCAACATATACACGTGTGATTTAGTTTACGAAGATTTTTCAATGCCGAGAACCTCGATCAGAGAGTAAAAAAGGCGTAAGGTTCACAATGGTTTAAAATTAAACTGGGATATACCGGGCCATGATTCGAGGTACAGGAACAAGAGCCAAACCAACCACCCAAGAATGGAATCGTCAATCGAAAACACTTGACAACCTCCTAGAAGCAGCTTTTCTTACAACCAGCCCTTTCTCCATCAATTAGGAATCTGATGCCGTCACTAAACGCATTCCTTAAATTGTAGCCATTTGTTGAGTGTTTTTTTTGTCTAATCCGCTTATATATCCCCATTGCCCTTAATTTTCGTTACTGTATATCTCTTAAATGTCAACATATACACGTGTGATTTAGTTTACGAAGATTATTCAATGCCGAGAATCTCGATCAGAGAGTAAAAAAGGCGTAAGGTTCACAATGGTGTAAAATTAAAATGGGATATACCGGGCTAGGATTCGAGTTGCTGGAACAAGGGCCAAACCAACCACCAAAGAATGGAATCGTCAAGCAAAAACACTTGATAACCTCCTAGAAGCAGCTTTTCTTGCCACCAGACTTTTCTCCGTCAATTAGGAATCTGATGACGTCACTAAACACATTCCTTAAATTGTAGCCATTTGTTGAGTGTTTTTTTTGGCGTCTAATCCGCATATATATCACCATTGCCCTTGATTTTCTTGACTGTATATCTCTTAAATGTCAACATATACACGTTTGATTTAGTTTACGAAGATTTTTCAATGCCGAGAACCTCAATCAGAGAGTAAAAAAGGCATAAGGTTCACAATGGTGTAAAATTAAAATGGGATATACCGGGCTAGGAATCAAGTTACAGGAACAAGGGCCAAACCAAACACCCCAGAATGGAATCGTCGAGCGAAAACACTTGACAACCTCCTAGAAGCAGCTTCTCTTTCCACCAGACCTTTCTCCATCAATAAGGAATCTGATGCCGTCACTAAACACATTCTTTAAATTGTAGCCATTTGTTGATAGTTTTTTTTTGGTGTCTAATCCGCATATATATCACCATCTCCCTTGCTTTTCTTGACTGTATATCTCTTAAATGTTAACATATACACGTGTGATTTAGGTTACGAAGATTTTTCAATGCCGAGAACCTCGACCAGAGAGTAAAAAAGGCGTAAGGTTCACAATGGTGTAAAATTAAATTGGGATATACCGGGATAGGATTCGAGTTATAGGAACAATGGCCAAACCAACTACCCAAGAATGGAATCGTCGAGCGAAAACACTTGACAACCTCCTAGAAGCAGCTTTTCTTGCCACCAGACCTTTCTCCATCAATTAGGAATCTGATGCCGTCACTAAACACATTCGTTAAATTGTAGCCATTTGTTGAGTGTTTTTTTTGGTGTCTAATCCGCACATATATCATCATTGCCCTTGATTTTCTTGACTGTATATCTCTTAAATGTCAACATATACACGTGTGATTTAGTTTACGAAGATTTTTCAATGCCGAGAACCTCGATCAGAGAGTAAAAAAGGCGTAAGGTTCACAATGGTTTAAAATTAAACTGGGATATACCGGGCCATGATTCGAGGTACAGGAACAAGAGCCAAACCAACCACCCAAGAATGGAATCGTTGAGCGAAAACACTTGACAACCTCCTAGAAGCAGCTTTTCTAGCCACCAGACCTTTTCTCCATCAATTAGGAATCTGATGCCATCACTAAACACATTCCTTAAATTGTAGCCATTTGTTGAGTGTTTTTTTTGTCTAATCCGCTTATATATCCCCATTGCCCTTAATTTTCGTTACTGTATATCTCTTAAATGTCAACATATACACGTGTGATTTAGTTTACGAAGATTATTCAATGCCGAGAACCTCGATCAGAGAGTAAAAAAGGCGTAAGGTTCACAATGGTGTAAAATTAAAATGGGATATACCGGGCTAGGATTCGAGTTGCTGGAACAAGGGCCAAACCAACCACCAAAGAATGGAATCGTCAAGCGAAAACACTTGATAACCTCCTAGAAGCAGCTTTTCTTGCCACCAGACTTTTCTCCATCAATTAGGAATCTGATGACGTCACTAAACACATTCCTTAAATTGTAGCCATTTGTTGAGTGTTTTTTTTGGCGTCTAATCCGCATATATATCACCATTGCCCTTGATTTTCATGACTGTATATCTCTTAAATGTCAACATATACACGTTTGATTTAGTTTACGAAGATTTTTCAATGCCGAGAACCTCAATCAGAGAGTAAAAAAGGCATAAGGTTCACAATGGTGTAAAATTAATCTGGGATATACCGGGCTAGGAATCAAGTTACAGGAACAAGGGCCAAACCAAACACCCCAGAATGGAATCGTCGAGCGAAAACACTTGACAACCTCCTAGAAGCAGCTTTTCTTTCCACCAGACCTTTCTCCATCAATAAGGAATCTGATGCCGTCACTAAACACATTCTTTAAATTGTAGCCATTTGTTGATAGTTTTTTTTGGTGTCTAATCCGCATATATATCACCATCTCCCTTGCTTTTCTTGACTGTATATCTCTTAAATGTCAACATATACACGTGTGATTTAGGTTACGAAGATTTTTCAATGCAGAGAACCTCGACCAGAGAGTAAAAAAGGCGTAAGTTTCACAATGGTGTAAAATTAAAATGGGATATACCGGGATAGGATTCGAGTTACAGGAACAATGGCCAAACCAACTACCCAAGAATGGAATCGTCGAGCGAAAACACTTGACAACCTCCTAGAAGCAGCTTTTCTTGCCACCAGACCTTTCTCCATCAATTAGGAATCTGATGCCGTCACTAAACACATTCGTTAAATTGTAGCCATTTGTTGAGTGTTTTTTTTGGTGTCTAATCCGCACATATATCATCATCGCCCTTGATTTTCTTGACTGTATATCTCTTAAATGTCAATATATACACGTGTGATTTAGTTTACGAAGATTTTTCAATGCCGAGAACCTCGACCAAAGAGTAAAAAAGGCGTAAGGTTCACAATGGTGTAAAATTAAAATGGGATATACCGGGCTAGGATTCGAGTTACAGGAACAATGGCCAAACCAACCACCCAAGAATGGAATCGTCGAGCGAAAACACTTGACAACCTCCTAGAAGTAGCTTTTCTTGCCACCAGACCTTTCTCCATCAATTAGGAATCTGATGCCGTCACTAAACACATTCCTTAAATTGTAGGCATTTGTTGAGTGTTTTTTTTTGTGTCTAATCCGCATATTTATCATCATTGCCCTTGATTTTCTTGACTGTATATCTCTTAAATGTCAACCTATACACGTGTGATTTAGTTTACGAAGATTTTTCAATGCCGAGAACCTCGATCTGAGAGTAAAAAAGGCGTAAGGTTCACAATGGTGTAAAATTAAATTTGGATATACCGGGCTATGATTCGACTTACAGGAACAAGGGCCAAACCAACCACGCAAGAATTGAATCGTCGAGCGAAAACACTTGACAACCTCCTAGAAGCAGCTTTTCTTGCCACCAAACATTTCTCCATCAATTAGGAATCTGATGCCGTCACTAAACACATTCCTTAAATTGTAGCCATTTGTTGAGTGTTTTTTTTTGTCTAATCCGCATATATATCACCATTGCCCTTGATTTTCTTGACTGTATATCTCTTAAATGTCAACATATACACATGTGATTTAGTTTACGAAGATTCTTCAATGCCGAGAACCTCAATCAGAGAGTAAAAAAGGCGTAAGGTTCACAATGGTGTAAAATTAAAATGGGATATACCGGGCTAGGATTCGAGTTACAGGAACAAGGACCAAACCAACCACCCTAGAATGGAATCATCGAGCGAAAACACTTGACAACCTCCTAGTAGCAGCTTTTCTTGCCACTAGACCTTTCTCCATCAATTAGGAATCTATGCCGTCACTAAACACATTCCTTAAATTGTAGCCATTTGTTGAGTGTTTTTTTGGTGTCTAATCCGCATATATATCACCATTGCCCCTTGATTTTATTGACTGTATATCTCTTAAATGTCAACATATACACATGTGATTTAGTTTACGAAGATTTTTCAATGCCGAGAACCTCGATCAGAGAGTAAAAAAGGCGGAAGGTTCACAATGGTGTAAAATTAAAATGGGATATACCGGGCTAGGAATCGAGTTACAGGAACATGGGCCAAACCAAACACCCCAGAATGGAATCGTCAAGCGAAAACACTTGACAACCTCCTAGAAGCAGCTTCTCTAGCCACCAGACCTTTCTCCATCAATTAGGAATCTGATGCCGTCACTAAGCACATTCCTTAAATTGTAGCCATTTGTTGAGAGTTTTTTTTGGTGTCTAATCCGCATATATATCACCATTGCCCTTGATTTTCTTGACTGTATATCTCTTAAATGTCAACATATACACATGTGATTTAGTTTACGAAGATTCTTCAATGCCGAGAACCTCGATCAGAGAGTAAAAAAGGCGTAAGGTTCACAATGGTGTAAAATTAAAATGGGATATACCGGGCTAGGATTCGAGTTACAGGAACAAGGGCCAAACCAACCTCCCAAGTATGGAATCGTCAAGCGAAAACACATGAATACCTCCTAGAAGCAGCTTTTCTTGCCACCAGACCTTTCTCCATCAATTAGGAATCTGATGCCGTCACTAAACACATTCCTTAAATTGTAGCCATTTGTTGAGTGTTTTTTTGGCGTCTAATCCGCATATATATCACCATTGCCCTTGATTTTCTTGACTGTATATCTCTTAAATGTCAACATATACACGTTTGATTTAGTTTACGAAGATTTTTCAATGCCGAGAACCTCGATCAGAGAGTAAAAAAGGTGTAAGGTTCACAATGGTGTAAAATTAAAATGGGATATACCAGGCTAGGATTCGAGTTACAGGAACAAGGGTCAAACCAACCACCCAAGAATGGAATCGTCGAGTGAAAACACTTGACAACCTCCTAGAAGCAGCTTTTCTTACCACCAGACATTTCTCCATCAATTAGGAATCTGATGCCGTCACTAAACACATTCCTTAAATTGTAGCCATTTGTTGAGTGTTTTTTTGGTGTTTAATCCGCATATATATCACCATTGCCCTTGATTTTCTTGACTGTATATCTCTTAAATGTCAACATATTCACGTGTGATTTAGTTTACGAAGATTTTTCAATGCCGAGAACCTCAATCAGAGAGTAAAAAAGGCTTAAGGTTCACAATGGTGTAAAATTAAAATGGGATATACCGGGCTAGGATTCGAGTTACAGGAACAAGGACCAAACCAACCACCCTAGAATGGAATCATCGAGCGAAAACACTTGACAACCTCCTAGTAGCAGCTTCTCTTGCCACCAGACCTTTCTCCATCAATTAGGAATCTGATGCCGTCACTAAGCACATTCCTTAAATTGTAGCCATTTGTTGAGAGTTTTTTTTGGTGTCAAATCCGCATATAAATCACCATTTCCCTTGATGTCTTGACTGTATATCTCTTAAATGTCAATATATACACGTGTGATTTAGTTTATGAAGATTTTTCAATGCCGAGAACCTCTATCAGAGAGTAAAAAAGGCGTATGGTTAAAAATAGTGTAAGCTTAAAATGGGATATACCGGGATAGGATTCGAGTTATAGGAACAAGGGCCAAACCAACCACCCAAGAATGGAATCGTCGAGCGAAAACACTTGACAACCTCCTAGAAGCAGCTTTTCTTACCACCAGACCGTTTTCCATCAATTAGGAATCTGATGCCGTCACTAAACACATTCCTTAAATTGTAGCCATTTGTTGAGTGTTTTTTTGGTGTCTAATCCGCATATATATCTCCATTGCCCCTTGATTTTCTTGACTGTATATCTCTTAAATGTCAACATATACACATGTGATTTAGTTTACGAAGATTTTTCAATGCCGAGAACCTCGATCAGAGAGTAAAAAAGGCGGAAGGTTCACAATGGTGTAAAATTAAAATGGGATATACCGGGCTAGGAATCGAGTTACAGGAACATGGGCCAAACCAAACACCCCAGAATGGAATCGTCAAGCGAAAACACTTGACAACCTCCTAGAAGCAGCTTCTCTTGCCACCAGACCTTTCTCCATCAATTAGGAATCTGATGCCGTCACTAAGCACATTCCTTAAACTGTAGCCATTTGTTGAGAGTTTTTTTTGGTGTCTAATCCGCATATATATCACCATCGCCCTTGATTTTCTTGACTGTATATCTCTTTAATGTCAAAATATACACGTGTGATTTAGTTTACGAAGATTTTTCAATGCCGAGAACCTCGACCTAAGAGTAAAAAAGGCGTAAGGTTCACAATGGTGTAAAATTAAAATGGGATATAACGAGCTAGGATTCGAGTTACAAGAACAAGGGCAAAACCAACCACCCAAGAATGGAATCGTCAAGCGAAAACACTTGACAACCTCCTAGAAGCAGCTTTTCTTGCCACCAGACCTTTCTCCATCAATTAGGAATCTGATGCCATCACTAAACACATTGCATAAATTGTAGCCATTTGTTGAGTGTTTTTTTGTCTAATCCGCATATATATCACCATTGCGCTTGATTTTCTTTACTGTATATCTCTTAAATGTCAACATATACACGTGTGATTTAGTTTATGAAGATTTTTCAATGCCGAGAACCTCGATCGGAGAGTAAAAAAGGCGTAAGGTTCACAATGGTGTAAAATTAAAATGGGATATACTGGGATAGGTTTCGAGTTATAGGAACAAGGGCCAAACCAACCACCCAAGAATGGAATCGTCAAGCGAAAACACTTCACAACCTCCTAGCAGCAGCTTTTCTTGCCACCAGACCTTTCTCCATCAATTAGGAATCTGATGCCATCCCTAAACACATTCCTTAAATTGCAGCCATTTGTTGAGTGTTTTTTTTGGTGTCTAATCCGCATATATATCACCATTGCCCTTGATTTTCCTGACTGTATATCTCTTAAATGGAAGTATATACAAGTGTGATTTAGTTTACGAAGATATTTCAATGCCGAGAACCTCGATCAGAGAGTAAAAAAGGCGTAAGGTTCACAACGTTGTAAAATTAAAATGGGATATACCGGGCTAGGATCCGAGTTACATGAACAAGGGCCAAACCAACCACCCAAAAATGGAATCGTCTAGCGAAAACACTTGACAACCTCCTAGAAGCAGCTTTTCTTGCCACCAGACCTTTCTCCATCAATTAGGAATCTGATGCCGTCACTAAACACATTCCTTAAATTGTAGCCATTTGTTGAGTGTTTTTTTTGGTTTCTAATCCGCATATATATCACCATTGCCCTTGATTTTCTTGACTGTATATCTCTTAAATGTCAACATATACACGTGTTATTTAGTTTACGAAGATTTTTCAATGCCGAGAACCTCGATCAAAGAGTAAAAAAGACGTAAGATTCACAATGGTGTAAAATTAAAATGGGATATACCGGGTTAGGAATCGAGTTACAGGAACAAGGGCAAAACCAACCACCCAAGAATGGAATCGTCGAGCGAAAACACTTGACAACCTCCTAGAAGCAGCTTTGCTTGCCACCAGACCTTTCTCTACCTATTAGGAATCTGATGCCCTCACTTAACACATTCCTTAAATTGTAGCCATTTGTTGAGTGTTTTTTTTACGGTGCCTAATCCGCATATATATCACCATTGCCCTTGATTTTCTTGACTGTATATCTCTTAAATGTCAACATATACACGAGGGATTTAGTTTTTTCAATGCCGAGAACCTCGAACAGAGAGTAAAAAAGGCGTAAGGTTCACAATGGTGTAAAACTAAAATGGGATACACCGGGCTAGGATTCGAGTTACAGGAACAAGGGCCAAACCAACCACCCAAGAATGGAAACGTCGAGCGAAAACACGTGACAACCTCCTAGTAGCAGCTTTTCTTGCCACTAGACCTTTCTCCATCAATTAGGAATCTGATGCCGTCACTAAACACATTCCTTAAATTGTAGCCATTTGTTGAGTGTTTTTTTGGTGTCTAATCCGCATATATTTCACCATTGCCCCTTGATTTTCTTGACTGTATATCTCTTAAATGTCAACATATACACGTGTGATTTAGTTTACGAAGATTTTTCAATGCCGAGAACCTCGAACAGAGAGTAAAAAAGGCGTAAGGTTCACAATGGTGTAAAACTAAAATGGGATACACCGGGCTAGGATTCCAGTTACAGGAACAAGGGCCAAACCAACGACCCAAGAATGGAATCGTTGAGCGAAAACACTTGACAACCTCCTAGAAGCAGCTATTCTTACCACCGGACCTTTCTCCATCAATTAGGAATCTGATGCCGTCACTAAACACATTCCTTAAATTGTAGCCATTTGTTGAGTGGTTTTTTTGGTGTCTAATCCGCATATATATCACCATTGCCCTTGATTTTCTTGACTGTATATCTCTTAAATGTCAACATATACACGTGTGATTTAGTTTACGAAGATTTTTCAATGCCGAGATCCTCGATCAGAGAGTAAAAAAGGCGTAAGGTCACAATGGTGTAAAATTAAAATGGAATATACCGGGCTAGGATTCGAGTTACAGGAACAAGGGCCAAACCAACCACCCAACAATGGAAACGTCGAACGAAAACACTTGACAACCTCCTAGAAGCAACTTTTCTTGCCACCAGACCTTCCTCCATCAATTAGGAATCTGAGGCCGTCACTAAACACATTCCTTAAATTGTCGCCATTTGTTGAGTGTTTTTTTTGGTGTCTAATCCGCATATATATCACCATTGCCCTTGATTTTCTTGACTGTATATCTCTTAAATATCAACATATACACGTGTGATTTAGTTTACGAAGATTTTTCAATGCCGAGAACCTCGATTAGAGAGTAAAATAGGCGTAAGGTTCACAATTGTGTAAAATTAAGATGGGATATACCGGGCTAGGATTCGAGTTACAGGAACAAGGGCCAAACCAACCACCCAAGAATGGAATCGTAGAGCGAAAACACTTGACAACCTCCTAGAAGCAGCTTTTCCTACCACCAGACCTTTTTCCATTAATTAGGAATCTGATGCCGTCACTAAACACATTTCTTAAATTGAAGCCATTTGTTGAGTGTTTTTTGTGTGTCTAATCCGCATATATATCACCATTGCCCTTCATTTTATTGACTGTATATCTCTTAAATATCAACATATACACGTGTGATTTAGTTTACGAAAAAATTTCAATGCCGAGAACCTCAATCAGAGGGTAAAAAAGGCGTAAGGTTCACAATGGTGTAAAATTAAAATGGGATATACCGGGATAGAATTCGAGTTACAGGAACAAGGGCCAAACCAACCACCCAAGAATGGAATCGTCGAGCGAAAACACTTGACAACCTCCTAGAAGCAGCTTTTCTTACCACCAGACCTTTCTCCATCAATTAGGAATCTGATGCCGTCACTAAACACATTCCTTAAATTGTAGCCATTTGTTGAGTGTTTTTTTTGGTGTGTAATCCGCATATATATGACCATTGCCCTTGATTTTATTGATTGTATATTTCTTAAATATCAACATATACACGTGTGATTTAGTTTACGAAGATTTTTCAATGCCGAGAACCTCGATCAGAGAGTAAAAAAGGCGTAAGGTTCACAATGGTGTAAAATTAAAATGGGATATACCGGGCTAGGATTCGAGTTACAGGAACAAGGGCCAAACCAACCACCCAAGAATGGAATCGTCAATCGAAAACACTTGACAACCTCCTAGAAGCAGCTTTTCTTACAACCAGACCTTTCTCCATCAATTAGGAATCTGATGCCGTCACTATACACATTCCTTAAATTGTAGCCATTTGTTGAGTGTTTTTTTTGGTGTTTAATCCGCATTTATATCACTATTGTGCTTGATTTTCTTGACTGTATATCTCTTAAATGTCAACATAGACACGTGTGATTTAGTTTACGAAGATTTTTCAATGCCGAGAACCTCGACCAGAGAGTAAAAAAGGCGTAAGGTTCACAATGGTGTAAAATTAAAATGGGATATACCGGGCTAAGACTCGAGTTATAGGAAAAAGGGCCAGACCAACACCTAAGAATGGAAACGTCGAGTGAAAACACTTGACAACCTCCTTGAAGCAGCTTTTCTTTCCACTAGACCTTTCTCCATCAATTAGGAATCTGATGCCGTCACTAAACACATTCCTTAAATTGTAGCCATTTGTTGACTGTTTTTTTTGTTGTCAATTCCGCATCTATATCACCATTTCCCTTGATTTTCTTGACTGTATATCTCTTAAATGTCAACATATACACGTGTGATTTAGTTTACGAAGATTTTTCAATGCCGAGAACCTGTACCAGAGAGTAAAAAAGGCGTAAGGTTCACAATGGTGTAAGATTAAAATGGGATACACTGTGCTAGGATTCGAGTTACAGGAACAAGGGCCAAACCAACCACCCAAGAATGGAATCGTCGAGCGAAAACACTTGACAACCTCCTAGAAGCAACTTTTCTTACCACCAGTCCTTTCTCCATCAATTTGGAATCTGATGCTGTGACTAAACACATTCCTTAAATTGTAGCCATTTGTTTAGTGTTAATTTTTGGTGTCTAATCCGCACATATATCACCATTGCCCATGATTTTCTAGACTGTATATCTCTTAAATATCAACATATACACGTGTGATTTAGTTTACGAAGATTTTTCAATGCAGAGAACCTCGATCAGAGAGTAAGGCGTAAGGTTCACAATGGTGTAAAATTAAAATTGGATATACCGGGCTAGGATTCGAGTTACAGGAACAAGGGCCAAACCAACCACCCTAGGATGTAATCGTCGAGCGAAAACACTTGACAACCTC
Source organism: Helianthus tuberosus (assembly GCA_030545235.1). NCBI lineage: Eukaryota > Viridiplantae > Streptophyta > Magnoliopsida > Asterales > Asteraceae > Helianthus > Helianthus tuberosus. The sequence continues at coordinate 30,548 of JARYGA010005795.1, forward strand.
CTAGAAGCAGCTTTTCTTACCACCAGACCTTTCTCCATCAATTAGGAATCTAATGTCGTCACTAAACACATTCCTTAAATTGTAGCCATTTGTTGAGTGTTTTTTTTGGTGTCTAATCCGCATATAAATCACCATTGCCCTTGATTTCTTAACTGTATATCTCTTAAATGTCAATATATACACGTGTGAATTAGTTTACGAAGATTTTTCAATGCCAAGAACCTCGATCAGAGAGTAAAAAAGGCGTAATGTTCACAATGGTGTAAAATTAAAATGAGATATACCGGGCTAGGATTCGAGTTACAGGAACAAGGGCCAAACCAACCACCCAAGAACGGAATCATCGAGCGAAAACACTTGACAACCTCCTAGAAGCAGCTCTTCTTACCACCAGACCTTTCTCCATCAATTAGGAATCTGATGCCGTCACTAAACACATTCCTTAAATTGTAGCCATTTGTTGAGTGTTTTTTTTTGGTGTCTAATCCGCATATATATCACCATTTCCCTTGATTTTTTTGATCGTATATCTCTTAAATGTCAACATATACACGTGTGATTTAGTTTACGAAGATTTTTCAATGCCGAGAACATGTATCAGAGAGTAAAAAAGGCGTAAGGTTCACAATGGTGTAAGATTAAAATGGGATACACTGTGCTAGGATTCGAGTTACAGGAACTAGGGCCAAACCAACCACCCAAGAATGGAATCGTCGAGCGAAAACACTTGACAACCTCCTAGAAGCAGCTTTTCTTACCACCAAACCTTTCTCCATCAATTAGGAATCTGATGCTGTGACTAAACACATTCCTTAAATTGTAGCCATTTGTTTAGTGTTATTTTTTGGTGTCTAATCCGCACATATATCACCATTGCCCATGATTTTCTTGACTGTATATCTCTTAAATATCAACATATACACGTGTGATTTAGTTTACGAAGATTTTTCAATGCCGAGAACCTCGATCAGAGGGTAAAATTAAAATGGGATATACCAGGCTAGGATTCGAGTTACAGGAACAAGGGCCAAACCAACCACCCTAGAATGTAATCGTCGAGCGAAAACCCTTGACAACCTCCTAGAAGCAGCTTTTCTTACCACCAGACCTTTCTCCATCAATTAAGAATCTGATGTCGTCACTAAACACATTCCTTAAATTGTAGCCATTTGTTGAGTGTATTTTTTTGTGTCTAATCCGCATATAAATCACCGTTGCCCTTGATTTCTTGACTGTATATCTCTTAAATGTCAATATATACACGTGTGATTTAGTTTACGAAGATTTTTCAATGTCGAGAACGTCAACCAGAGAGTAAAAAAGGCGTAATGTTCACAATGGTGTAAAATTAAAATGAGATATACTGTGCTAGGATTCGAGTTACAGGAACAAGGGACAAACCAACCACGCAAGAATGGAATCGTCGAGCGGAAACACTTGGCAACCTCCTAGAAGCAACTTTTCTTGCCACCAGACCTTTCTCCATCAATTAGGAATCTGAGGCCGTCACTAAACACATTCCTTAAATTGTCGCCATTTGTTGAGTGTTTTTTTTTGGTGTCTAATCCGCATATATATCACCATTGCCCTTGATTTTCTTGACTGTATATCTCTTAAATATCAACATATACACGTGTGATTTAGTTTACGAAGATTTTTCAATGCCGAGAACCTCGATCAGAGAGTAAAACATGCGTAAGGTTCACAATTGTGTAAAATTAAAATGGGATATATCGGGCTAGGATTCGAGTGACAGGAACAAGGGCCAAACCAACCACCCAAGAATGGAATCGTCAAGCGAAAACACTTGACAACCTCCTAGAAGCAGCTTTTCTTACCACCAGACCTTTCTCCATCAATTAGGAATCTGATGCCGTCACTAAACACATTTCTTAAATTGTAGCAATTTGTTGAGTGTTTTCCTTGGTGTGTAATCCGCATATATATGACCATTGCCCTTGATTTTATTGACTGTATATCTCTTAAATATCAACATATACACGTGTGATTTAGTTTACGAAGATTTTTCAATGCCGAGAACCTCGATCAGAGAGTAAAATAGGCGTAAGGTTCACAATTGTGTAAAATTAAAATGGGATATACCGGGCTAGGATTCGAGTTACAGGAACAAGGGCCAAACCAACCACCCAAGAATGGAATCGTCGAGCGAAAACACTTGACAACCTCCTAGAAGCAGCTTTTCTTACCACCAGACCTTTCTCCATCAATTAGGAATCTGAGGCCGTCACTAAAAACATTCCTTAAATTGTAGCCATTTGTTGTGTGTTTTTTTTTTTTGGTGTGTAATCCGCATATATATGACCATTGCCCTTGATTTTATTGACTGTATATCTCTTAAATATCAACATATACACGTGTGATTAGTTTACGAAGATTTTTCAATGCCGAGAACCTCGATCAGAGAGTAAAAAAGGCGTAAGGTTCACAATGGTGTAAAATTAAAATGGGATATACCGGGCTAGGATTCGAGTTACAGGAACAAGGGCCAAACTAACCACCCAAGAATGGAATCGTCAATCGAAAACACTTGACAACCTCCTAGAAGCAGCTTTTCTTACAACCAGACCTTTCTCCATCAATTAGGAATCTGATGCCGTCACTAAACACATTCATTAAATTGTAGCCATTTGTTGAGTGTTTTTTTTGGTGTTTAATCCGCATTTATATCACTATTGCCTTTGATTTACTTGACTGTATATTTCTTAAATGTCAACATAGACACGTGTGATTTAGTTTACGAAGATTTTTCAATGCCGAGAACCTCGATCAGAGAGTAAAAAAGGCGTAAGGTTCACAATGGTGAAAAATTAAAATGGGATATACCGGGCTAAGACTCGAGTTATAGGAACAAGGGCCAAACCAACACCTAAGAATGGAAACGTCGAGTGAAAACACTTGACAACCTCCTTGAAGCAGCTTTTCTTGCCACTAGACCTTTGTCTATCAATTAGGAATCTGATGCCGTCACTAAACACATTCCTTAAATTGTAGCCATTTGTTGAGTGTTTTTTTTGTTGTCAAATCCGCATATATATCACCATTGCCCTAGATTTTCTTGACTGTATATCTCTTAAATGTCAACATATACACGTGTGATTTAGTTTACGAAGATTTTTCAATGCCGAGAACCTGTATCAGAGAGTAAAAAAGGCGTAAGGTTCACAATGGTGTAAGATTAAAATGGGATACACTGTGCTAGGATTCGAGTTACAGGAACAAGGGCCAAACCAACAACCCAAGAATGGAATCGTCGAGCGAAAACACTTGACAACCTCCTAGAAGAAACTTTTCTTACCACCAGACCTTTCTCCATCAATTAGGAATCTGATGTTGTGACTAAACACATTCCTTAAATTGTAGCCATTTGTTTAGTGTTAATTTTTGGTGTCTAATCCGCACATATATCACCATTGCCCATGATTTTCTTGACTGTATATCTCTTAAATATCAACATATACACGTGTGATTTAGTTTACGAAGATTTTTCAATGCCGAGAACCTCGATCAGAGAGTAAAAAAGGCGTAAGGTTCACAATGGTGTAATATTAAATGGGATATACCGGGTTAGGATTCGAGTTACAGGAACAAGGGCCAAACCAACCACCCTAGGATGGAATCGTCGAGCGAAAACACTTGACAACCTCCTAGAAGCAGCTTTTCTTACCACCAGACCTTTCTCCATCAATTAGGAATCTGATGTCGTCACTAAACACATTCCTTCAATTGTAGCCATTTGTTGAGTGTTTTTTTTGGTGTCAAATCCGCATATAAATCACCATTTCCCTTGATGTCTTGACTGTATATCTCTTAAATGTCAATATATACACGTGTGATTTAGTTTACGAAGATTTTTCAATGCCGAGAACCTCTATCAGAGAGTAAAAAAGGCGGATGGTTAAAAATAGTGTAAGCTTAAAATGGGATATACCGGGATAGGATTCGAGTTATAGGAACAAGGGCCAAACCAACCACCCAAGAATGGAATCGTCGAGCGAAAACACTTGACAACCTCCTAGAAGCAGCTTTTCTTACCACCAGACCGTTTTCCATCAATTAGGAATCTGATGCTGTCACTAAACACATTCCTTAAATTTTAGCCATTTGTTAAGTGTTTATTTTTGGTGTCTAATCCGCATATATATCACCATTGCCCTTGATTTTTTTGACCGTATATCTCTTAAATGTCAACATATACACGTGTGATTTAGTCTACGAAGATTTTTCAATGCCGAGAACCTCTATCAGAGAGTAAAAAAGGCGTATGGTGAAAAATGGTGTAAGATTAAAATGGGATATACCGGGATAGGATTCGAGTTATAGGAACAAGGGACAAACCAACCACCCAAGAATGGAATCGTCGAGCGAAAACACTTGACAACCTCCTAGAAGCAGCTTTTCTTACCACCAGACCGTTCTCCATCAATTAGGAATCTGATGCTGTCACTAAACACATTCCTTAAATTTTAGCCATTTGTTAAGTGTTTATTTTTGGTGTCTAATCCGCACATATATCACCATTGCCCTTGATTTTCGTGACTGTATATCTCTTAAATATCAACATATACACGTGTGATTTAGTTTACGAAGATTTTTCAATGCCGAGAACCTCGATCAGAGAGTATAAAAGGCGTAAGGTTCACAATGGTGTAAAATTAAAATGAGATATACCGGGCTAGGATTCGAGTTACAGGAACAAGGGCCACACCAACCACCTTAGAATGGAATCGTCGAGCGAAAACACTTGACAACCTCCTAGAAGCAGCTTTTCTTACCACCAGACCTTTCTCCATCAATTAGCAATCTGATGCCGTCACTAAACACATTCCTTAAATTGTAGCCATTTGTTGAGTGTTTTTTTGGTGTCTAATCCGCATGTAAATCACCATTGCCCTTGATTTTCTTGACCGTGTATCTCTTAAATGTCAATATATACACGTGTGATTTAGTTTACGAAGATTTTTCAATGTCGAGAACCTCTATCAGAGAGTAAAAAGGCGTAAGGTTCACAATGGTGTAAAATTAAAATGGGATATACCGGGCTAGGACTCGAGTTATAGGAACAAGGGCCAAACCAACACCCAAGAATGGAAACGTCGAGTGAAAACACTTGACAACCTCCTTGAAACAGCTTTTCTTGCCACCAGACCTTTCTCCATCAATTAGGACTCTAATCCGCATATATATCACCATTGCCCTTGATTTTTCTGACCGTATATCTCTTAAATGTCAACATATACACGTGTGATTTAGTCTACGAAGATTTTTCAATGCCGAGAACCTCTATCAGAGAGTAAAAAAGGCGTATGGTGAAAAATGGTGTAAGATTAAAATGGGATATACCGGGATAGGATTCGAGTTATAGGAACAAGGGCCAAACCAACCACCCAAGAATGGAATCGTCGAGCGAAAACACTTGACAACCTCCTAGAAGCAGCTTTTCTTACCACCAGACCGTTCTCCATCAATTAGGAATTTGATGCTGTCTCTAAACACATTCCTTAAATTTTAGCCATTTGTTAAGTGTTTATTTTTGGTATCTAATCCGCATATATATCACCATTGCCCTTGATTTTCTTGACTGTATATCTCTTAAATGCCAACATATACACGTGTGATTTAGTTTACGAAGATTTTTAAATGCCGAGAACCTCTATCAGAGAGTAAAAAAGGCAGTATGGTTCACAATGGTGTAAGATTAAAATGGGATATACCGGGCTAGGATTCGAGTTACAGGAACAAGGGCCAAACCAACCACCCAAGAATGGAATCGTCGAGCGAAAACACTTGACAACCTCCTAGAAGCAGCTTTTCTTACCACCAGACCGTTCTCCATCAATTAGGAATATGATGCTGTCACTAAACACATTCCTTAAATTGTAGCCATTTGTTAAGTGTTTATTTTTGGTGTCTAATCCGCACATATATCACCATTGCCCTTGATTTTCGTGACTGTATATCTCCTAAATATCAACATATACACGTGTGATTTAGTTTACGAAGATTTTTCAATGCGGAGAACCTCGATCAGAGAGTATAAAAGGCGTAAAGTTCACAATGGTGTAAAATTAAAATGGGATAAACCGGGCTAGGATTCGAGTTAAAGTACAAGGGCCAAACCAACCACCTTAGAATGGAATCGTCGAGCGAAAACACTTGACAACATCCTAGAAGCAGCTTTTCTTACCACCAGACCTTTCTCTATCAATTAGGAATCTGTTGCCGTCATTAACACATTCCTTAAATTGTAGCCATTTGTTGAGTGTTTTTTTTGGTGTCTAATCCGCGTATAAATCACCATTGCCCTTGATTTTCTTGACTGTATATCTCTTAAATATCAATATATACACGTGTGATTTAGTTTACGAAGATTTTTCAATGCCGAGAACCTCGGTCAGAGAGTAAAAAAGGCGTAATGTTCACAATGGTGTAAAATTAAAATGGGATATACCGAGCTAGGATTCGAGTTACAAGAACAAGGGCCAAACCAACCCCCCAAGAATGGAATCGTCAAGCGAAAACACCTGACAACCTCCTAGAAGCAACTTTTCTTACCACCAGACCTTTCTCTATCAATTAGGAATCTGATGCCGTCACTAAACACATTCCTTAAATTGTAGCCATTTGTTGAGTGTTTTTTTTTGGTGTCTAATCCGCATATAAATCACCATTGCCCTTGATTTTCTTGACTGTATATCTCTTAAATGTCAATATATACACATGTGATTTAGTTTACGAAGATTTTTCAATGCCGAGAACCTCGATCAGAGAGTAAAAAAGGCGTAATGTTCACAATGGTGTAAAATTAAAATGGGATATATCGGGCTTGGATTCAAGTTACAGGAACAAGGGCCAAACCAACCACCCAAGAATGGAATCGTCGAGCGAAAACACTTGACAACCTCCTAGAATCAGCTTTTCTTGCCACCAGACCTTTCTCCATCAATTAGGAATCTGATGCCGTCACTAAACACATTCTTTAAATTGTAGCCATTCGTTGAGTGTTTTTTTTTGGTGTCTAATCCGCACATATATCACCATTGCCCTTGATTTTCTTGGCTGTACATCTCTTAAATGATAACATATACACGGGTGATTTAGTTTACGAAGAATTTTCAATGCCGAGAACCTCTATCAGAGAGTAAAAAAGGCGTATGGTTCACAATGGTGTAAGATTAAAATGGGATATACCGGGCTAGGATTCGAGTTACTGGAACAAGGGCCAAACCAACCACCCAAGAATGGAATCGTTGAGCGAAAAGACTTGACAACCTCCTAGAAGCAGCTTTTCTTACCACCGGACCTTTCTCCATCAATTAGGAATCTGATGCTGTCTCTAAACACATTCCTTAAATTGTAGCCATTTGTTGAGTGTTTATTTTTGGTGTCTAATCCGCACATATATCACCGTTGCCCTTGATTTTTTCTTGACTCTATATCTCTTAAATATCAATATATACACGTGTGATTTAGTTTACGAAGATTTTTCAATGCCGAGAACCTCGATCAGAGAGTATAAAAGGCGTAAGGTTCACAATGGTGTAAAATTAAAATGGGATATACCTGGCTAGGATTCGAGTTACAGGAACACGGGCCAAACCAACCACCCTAGAATGGAATCGTCGAGCGAAAACACTTGACAACCTCCTATAAGCAGCTTTTCTTACCACCAAACCTTTCTCCATCAAATAAGAATCTGATGCCTTCACTAAACACATTCCTTAAAATGTAGCCATTTGTTGAGTGTTTTTTTTGTGTCTAATCCGCATATAAATCACCATTGCCCTTGATTTTCTTGACTGTATATCTCTTAAATGTCAATATATACACGTGTGATTTAGTTTACGAAGATTTTTCAATGCCGAGAACCTCGATCAGAGAGTAAAAAAGGCGTAATGTTCACAATGGTTATAAATTAAAATGGGATATAACGGGCTAGGATTCGAGTTACAGGAACAAGGGCCAAACTAACCACCCAAGAATGGAATCGTTTAGCGAAAACACTTGACAACCTCCTAGAAGCAGCTTTTCTAGCCACCAGACCTTTCTCCATCAATTAGGAATATGATGCCGTCACTAAACACATTCCTTAAATTGTAGCCATTTGTTGGGTGTTTTTTTTTGTGTCTAATCCGCATATATATCACCATTGCCCTTTATTTTCTTGACTGTATATCTCTTAAATATCAATATATACACGTGTGATTTAGTTTGCGAAGATTTTTCAATGCCGAGAACCTCGATCAGAGAGTAAAAAAGGCGTAATGTTCACAATGGTGTAAATTTAAAATTGGATATACCAGGCTAGGATTCGAGTTACAGGAACAAGGGCCAAACCAACCACCCAAGTTGGAATCGTCAAGCGAAAACACTTGACAACCTCCTAGAAGCAGCTTTTCTTACCACCAGACCTTTCTCCATCAATTAGGAATCTGATGTCGTCAATAAACACATTCCTTAAATTGTAGCTATTTGTTGAGTGTTTTTTTTGCTGTCTAATCCGCATATATATCACAATTGCCCTTGATTTTCTTGACTGTATATCTCTTAAATGTCAACATATACACGTGTGATTTAGTTTACGAAGATTTTTCAATGACGAGAACCACTATCAGAGAGTAAAAAAGGCGTAAGGTTCACAATGGTGTAAAATTAAAATGGGATATACCGGGCTAGGATTCGAGTTACAGGAACAAGGGCCAAACCAACCACCCAAGAATGGAATCGTCTAGCGAAAACACTTGACAACCTCCGAGAAGCAGCTTTTCTTGCCACCAGACCTTTCTCCATCAATTAAGAATCCGATGCCATCACTAAACACATTCCTTAAATTGTAGCCATTTGTTGAGTGTTTTTTTTTTGGTGTCTAATCCGCATATATATTACCATTGCCCTTGATTTTCTTGACTGTATATCTCTTAAATATCAACATATACATGTGTGATTTAGTTTACGAAGAGTTTTCAATGCCGAGAATCTCGATCAGAGAGTAGAAAAGGAGTAAGGTTCACAATGGTCGAAAATTAAAATGGGATATACCGGGCTAGGATTCGTGCTACAGGAACAAGGGCCAAACCAACCACCCAAGAATGGAATCGTCAAGCGAAAACACTTGACAACCTCCTAGAAGCAGCTTTTCTTGCCACCAGACCTTTCTCCATCAATTAAGAATCTGATGCCGTCACTAAACACATTTCTTAAATTGTAGCTATTTGTTGAGTGTTTTTTTTTTGGTGTCTAATCCGCATATATATCACCATTGCCCTTGATTTTCTTGACTGTATATCTCTTAAATATCAACGTATACATGTGTGATTTAGTTTACGAAGATTTTTCAATGCCGAACTCTCGATCAGAGAGTAAAAAAGGTGTAAGGTTCATAATGGTGTAAAATTAAAATGGGATATACCGGGCTAGGATTCGAGTTACAGGAACAAGGGCCAAACCAACCACCCAAGAATGTAATCGTCGAGCGAAAACACTTGACAACCTCCTAGAAGCAGCTTTTCTTGCCACCAGACCTTTCTTCATCAAATAGGAATCTGATGCCGTCACTAAACACATTCCTAAATTTGTAGCCATTTGTTGAGTGTTTTTTTTGGTGTCTAATCCGCGTATATATCACCCTTGCCCTTGATTTTCTTGACTGTATATCTCTTAAATATCAACATATACACGTGTGATTTAGTTTACGAAGATTTTCAATGCCGAGAACCTCGATCAGAGAGTAAAAAAGGCGTAAGGTTCACAATGGTGGAAAATTAAAATGGGATATACCGGGCTTGGATTCGAGTTACGGGAACAAGTGCCAAACCAACCACCCAAGAATGGAATCGTCGAGCGAAAACACTTGACAACCTCCTAGAAGCAGCTTTTCTTGCCACCAGACCTTTCTCCATCAATAAGGAATCAGATGCCGTCAATAAACACATTCCTTAAATTGTAGCTATTTGTTGGGTGTTTTTTTTGGTATCTAATCCGCATATATATCACCATTGCCCTTGATTTTCTTGACTGTATATCTCTTAAATGTCAACATATACACGTGCGATTTAGTTTACGAAGATTTTTCAATGCCGAGAACCACTATCAGAGAGTAAAAAAGGCGTAAGGTTCACAATGGTGTAAAATTAAAATGGGATATATCGGGCTAGGATTCGAGTTACAGGAACAAGGGCCAAACCAACCACCCAAGTTGGAATCGTCAAGCGAAAACACTTGACAACCTCCTAGAAGCAGCTTTTCTTACTACCAGACCTTTCTCCATCAATTAGGAATCTGATGCCGTCAATAAACACATTCCTTAAATTGTAGCTATTTGTTGAGTGTTTTTTTTGCTGTCTAATCCGCATATATATCACAATTGCCCTTGATTTTCTTGACTGTATATCTCTTAAATGTCAACATATACACGTGTGGTTTAGTTTACGAAGATTTTTCAATACCGAGAACCTCGATCAGAGAGTAAAAAAGGCGTAAGGTTCACAATGGTGCAAGATTAAAATGGGATATACCGGGCTAGGGTTCGAGTTACAGGAACAAGGGCCAAACCAACCACTCAAGAATGGAATCGTCGAGCGAAAACACTTGACAACCTCCTAGAAGCAACTTTTCTTACCACCAGACCTTTCTCCATCAATTAGGAATCTGATGCTGTCACTAAACACATTCCTTAAAGTGTAGCCATTTGTTGAGTGTTTTTTTTGGTGTCTAATCCGCATATATATCACCATTGCCCTTGATTTTCTTGACTGTATATCTCTTAAATATCAACATATACACATGTGATTTAGTTGACGAAGATTTTTCAATGCCGAGAACCTCGACCAGAGAGTAAAAAAGGCGTAAGGTTCACAATGGTGTAAAATTAAAATGGGATATATCGGGATAGGATTCGAGTTACAAGGAAAGGGCCAAACCAACCACCCAAGAATGGAATCGTCGAGCGAAAACACCTGACAACCTCCTAGAAGCAGCTTTTCTTGCTACCAGACCTTTCTCCATCAATTAGGAATCTGATGCCATCATTAAACACAGTCCTTAAATTGTAGCCATTTGCTGAGTGTTTTTTTTTTGTCTAATCCGCATATATATCACCGTTGCCCTTGATTTTCATGAATGTATATCTCTTAAATGTCGACATATACACGTGTGGTTTAGTTTACGAAGATTTTTCAATACCGAGAACCTCGATCAGAGAGTAAAAAAGGCGTAAGGTTCACAATGGTGCAAGATTAAAATGGGATATACCGGGCTAGGGTTCGAGTTACAGGAACAAGGGCCAAACCAACCACTCAAGAATGGAATCGTCGAGCGAAAACACTTGACAACCTCCTAGAAGCAACTTTTCTTACCACCAGACCTTTCTCCATCAATTAGGAATCTGATGCTGTCACTAAACACATTCCTTAAAGTGTAGCCATTTGTTGAGTGTTTTTTTTGGTGTCTAATCCGCATATATATCACCATTGCCCTTGATTTTCTTGACTGTATATCTCTTAAATATCAACATATACACATGTGATTTAGTTGACGAAGATTTTTCAATGCCGAGAACCTCGATCAGAGAGTAAAAAAGGCGTAAGGTTCACAATGGTGTAAAATTAAAATAGGATATATCGGGATAGGATTCGAGTTACAAGGAAAGGGCCAAACCAACCACCCAAGAATGGAATCGTCGAGCGAAAACACCTGACAACCTCCTAGAAGCAGCTTTTCTTGCTACCAGACCTTTCTCCATCAATTAGGAATCTGATGCCATCACTAAACACAGTCCTTAAATTGTAGCCATTTGTTGAGTGTTTTTTTTGGTGTCTAATCCGCATATATATCACAATTGCCCTTGATTTTCTTGACTGTATATCTCTTAAATGTCAACATATACACGTGTGATTTAGTTTACGAATATTTTTTAATGCCGAGAACCCCTATCAGAGAGTAAAAAAGGTGTAAGGTTCACAATGGTGTAAAATTAAAATGGGATATACCGAGCTAGGATTCGAGTTACAGGAACAAGGGCCAAACCAACCACCCAAGAATGGAATCGTCGAGCGAAAACACTTGACAACCTCCTAGAAGCAGCTTTTCTTACCACCAGACCTTTCTCCATCAATTAGGAATCTGATGCCGTCAATAAACACATTCCTTAAATTGTAGCTATTTGTTGAGTGTTTTTTTTTGGTGTCTAATCCACATATATATCACCATTGCCCTTGATTTTCTTGACTGTATATCTCTTAAATGTCAACATATACACATGTGATTTAGTTTACGAAGATTTTTCAATGCCGAGAACGACTATCAGAGAGTAAAAAAGGCGTAAGGTTCACAATGGTGTAAAATTAAAATGGGATATACCGGGCTAGGATTCGAGTTACAGGAACAAGGGACAAACCAACCACCCAAGAATGGAATCGTCGAGCGAAAACACTTGACAACCTCCGAGAAGCAGCTTTTCTTGCCACCAGACCTTTCTCCATCAATTAGGAATCTGATGCCGTCAGTAAACACATTCCTTAAATTGTAGCCATTTGTTGAGTGTTTTTTTTGGTGTCTAATCCGCAAATATATCTTCATTGCCCTTGATTTTCTTGACTGTATATCTCTTAAATGTCAACATATATACGTGTGATTTAGTTTACGAAGAGTTTTCAATGCCGAGAACCACTATCAGAGAGTAAAAAAGGCGTAAGGTTCACAATGGTGTAAAATTAAAATGAGATATACCGGGCTAGGATTCGAGTTACAGGAATAATGGCCAAACCAACCACCCAAGAATGGTATCGTCGAGCGAAAACACTTTACAACCTCCTAGAAGCATCTTTTCTTGCCACCAGACCTTTCTCCATCAATTAGGAATCTGATGCCGTCACTAAACACATTCCTTAAATTGTACCCATTTGGTGAGTGTTTTTTTTGGTGTCTAATCCGCATATATATCACCATTGCCCTTGATTTTCTTGACTGTGTATCTGTTAAATGTCAACATATACACGTGTGATTTAGTTTACGAAGATTTTTCAATGCCGAGAACCTCGATCAGAGAGTAAAAAAGGCGTAAGGTTCACAATGGTGTAAGATTAAAATGGGATATCCCGGGCTAGGGTTCGAGTTACAGGAACAAGGGCCAAACCAACCACCCAAGAATGGAATCGTCGAGCGAAAACACTTGACAACCTCCTAGAAGTAGCTTTTCTTACCACCAGACCTTTCTCCATCAATTAGGAATCTGATGCCGTCACTAAACACATTCCTTAAATTGTAGCCATTTGTTGAGTGTTTTTTTTGGTGTCTAATCCGCATATATATCACCATTGCCCTTGATTTTCTTGACTGTATATCTCTTAAATATCAACATATACACGTGTGATTTTGTTTACGAAGATTTTTCAATGCTGAGAACCTCGATCAGAGAGTAAAAAAAGGCGTAAGGTTCATAATGGTGTAAAATTAAAATGGGATATATCGGGATAGGATTCGAGTTACAAGAACAAGGGCCAAACCAACCACCCAAGAATGGAATCGTCGAGCGAAAACACTTGACAACCTCCTAAAAGCAGCTTTTCTTGCTACCAGACCTTTCTCCATCAATTAGGAATCTGATGCCGTCACTAAACACATTCCTTAAATTGTAACCATTTGTTGAGTGTTTTTTTTGGCGTCTAATCCGCATATATATCACCATTGCCCTTGATTTTTTGACTGTATATCTCTTAAATGTCAACATATACACGTGTGATTTAGTTTACGAAGATTTTTTAATGCCGAGAACCACTATCCGAGAGTAAAAAAGGCGTAAGATTCACAATGGTGTAAAATTAAAATGGGATAAACCGGGCTAGTATTCGAGTTACAGGAATAAGGGCCAAACCAACCACCCAAGAATGGAATTGTCGAGCGAAAACACTTTACAACCTCCTAGAAGCAGCTTTTCTTGCCACCATACCTTTCTCCATAAAATAGGAATCTGATGCCGTCACTAAACATATTCCTTAAATTGTAGCCATTTGCTGAGTGTTTTTTTTTGTTGTCTAATCCGCATATATATCACCGTTGCCCTTGATTTTCTTGAATGTATATCTCTTAAATGTCGACATATACACGTGTGGTTTAGTTTACGAAGATTTTTCAATACCGAGAACCTCGATCAGAGAGTAAAAAAGGCGTAAGGTTCACAATGGTGCAAGATTAAAATGGGATATACCGGGCTAGGGTTCGAGTTACAGGAACAAGGGCCAAACCAACCACTCAAGAATGGAATCGTCGAGCGAAAACACTTGACAACCTCCTAGAAGCAACTTTTCTTACCACCAGACCTTTCTCCATCAATTAGGAATCTGATGCTGTCACTAAACACATTCCTTAAAGTGTAGCCATTTGTTGAGTGTTTTTTTTGGTGTCTAATCCGCATATATATCACCATTGCCCTTGATTTT
>JARYGA010005796.1:0-52499 GCA_030545235.1 Helianthus tuberosus
CTTTCCCACAAGCCAACACATTCCCCGTTCGGGAATTGAATGAATAGAATCCAGCGGTTACAGAAACATAATAGAATAAATTGACTATATCAAAGGTAGGAATCAAATTTTGAGCCCGGCAAATAAACTCGAAGAGAGTGATACGTGGCATGCCAACATGACTGGCTTGGGATACATGGATCCCATACTGGGTTAAGATATCCCCAACAAATTTCTTCGTCGGTAATTGGAAGTTACCTTCCTTAAAGAATGCAATGTATAGTGTTATAAAACCTGGAGGAACATCAGCAGCAGTGCTTCCGGCATGAGGGTACGTCGCTTCCCAATTCACCGAAAACTGGAAGTTCTAACACAATTGTCGGAATTTATCTTCCCTCCAGTTAACGACGGTTGCGTCACGTCAAAGGCTCTTCAGTTTTCTTTCCCTTTCGGGATCCCTCTGGTTTGGATGTTGTAGACATGAAGTAGCTATTAGAGGCGCATACAGGAAATTGAAGATTTAAAGGAATTTTCTTGAGAAAAAGAAGAGAGATCGGAGAACAAAGTGTTTGAAATTTTTCTCCAATGATGGTTCCCCCTTATTTATACCCATCGCATTTAATGGGATGGGGAACTGAACCGACAAGTGGGGAAAACCCTCCAATGGGCGGTCGACACGTCAGGTGGGAGAAACCGAAAAGACGCCTTTTCTGGGCGAGTGGCGGCCACGCGCCTGTTGTAGCCGGAAAACCACGCTGACACACGCGACGTCATCTCTGCAAAAGCGGCTGACACTCTGACTGAGGGATGAATGCCTTGTCCTGCAGCATAATAGAAACAGGAGTCGCTATAAACTCCACCAACTATATGACAAGTCTCCAGCAGAAATGTAGCTTAGAAGAAACTTTAGACAACCACGCGCATGCGCCGATCTGGCCCATCTGAGCACGTCTCATCCCATGCGCCAATCTAACTCATCTGGGTACGCCTGATCCCATGCGCTGATTTAACCGGTCTGAGCACACCTGATCCCACGCGCCAATTTGACTCATCTGAGGACCCTTGATCCCACGCGCCGATCTGACTCATCTGGGTACGCCTGATTCCATGCGCCAATTTGACTCAGCAGAGCACGCCTGATCCCATGTGCGGATCTAACTCATACAAGCACACCGGATCTCATGCACCAATCCAACTCATCTGAGTACACAGATCCCATGCGCCGATCTAAGTCATTTGAGTACGTGATACGTGGTTGAAAACCGGTGCTTGTAATTGCTTAATTTGATGTTATTGCATAAGTTTTAGTTTCGAATAGCCTACTTTTGATTAGATATGTATTTTGCAGATCTAGCAGAGTTTAAGGAGCTTTTCGGAAGCTTTTACGGGTTACCGGAGCGAAAACGGAACTATCGGGACGCGAAACGGGTCAACCGGACTTGAGAAATGAAGAAAACAGAAAGTTGGAATTCCAGGAGCCGTCGCCGACGACCATATGGTCCGTCGCCGACGGTTTACACAATGTTCCGTCGCCTGAATTGTTCGTAGACAGCGAGATAACGCGTCGGCTTCAATTGGCAATCCACACGCCGTCGCCGACGGACACATCCACCGTCGGCGACGGTCCTTCTATGTTGCATACGCGAACTTCTTGATTTGGGGTGTGAGAAACGATTTTTATTGGTTGTTATTCAATCAATTCGGGGGTTACACATTGTTTTGGGTTTTGAACTTGATCTTGGAGCCTAAACAAAGGATCATTGAACTACCATTCACCTCACTTCATCTCTAGAATCCGAAATCATCACCATCATCTCAATCAATCCATCATCCACAAACCCTAATCCTTCCACCATCATCATCTTTCACCAAACCTCATCATTCACCATTCTCAAGGCTTCAAGATGACTCCATCCGCATTCCAAGCATCCGGTGATCAAGTTGCATCAACCATGAGCGGCTAATCATCTCGGTTTCACCCCGGTGTAGGTAGTTGTTACTTTTAGGGTTTCAATTTGTTCTTGTTTCATCTTAGTGACAATTTGTATTTGTTTTTTGAAACTTTTGACAATAGTATTACATTTGTTACGAATTCGTGAATTGTCGAACGATGTTAAAAGTTATGACTTTGCGAAACGGTGATATGTAATTGTACGTTGTCGTTGTTAGGATTTACTTGTGTTGATTACAAAGTGTCTTCTTGTCCGTTCTTCGGGGCGTTGATAGTTAGTAGGACCTAAGTCACGGTACACTAAATCCGTTAATCGAATGCATTTGAGTTGAAACTAAAACTTGTAGAAATCCTAGGTTAACAATTACCGAACCCGGGTGTGATTCCTTTTTATTATAATTGTTCTAGTATCCAAAATTCTTGCAATCGTTAATTAGTAGTTGTTACTCATTTTTTATCACATCATCTAGTTTAAAATCATATCTTCCAAATAAACAAAAACACCACATTATTCTAGTAAGCTTCATAATCGTGACACAATTGTTTAATTCATTCGAATCCATACACAAACCACATACTCTTCGTGGTTCGACCCCTTACTACCACTAACTATTTGTTAAGGGTAATTTGGGCTTATAAATATTATCTTTGACCGGAGCGCGACACTCCGATCAAATTTTGGCGCCGTTGCCGGGGAGTGCGTGCGCTTTGTGTTTGGATATTGTTTGAATTTGCGTGATTATCTGTTTAATTTGTTTAGTTTTCTTTTTGTACTTTGTCTTTTTCCTTGTTACGCGGGTGTGTTACTTGTGCAGGTTACAGGTAGTGCATGCATACGCGGAACTCCGGGAGGACTTCACCTTTAGTCTACGAACCGGAAATCGAAAGAGTCGCAAGAAGAAACCTAGCAAGCCGGTTAGAAGCAACACTTGCTTCTAATCAAACCAACCAAACACCACAACATACACCATCCATTGAAACTGGTTCAATGGCAAACCAAAACTCTAATCACCCAAATCTCAACCAAAACCAATTCCAATCCCGAGGAACCTTTTATCCCGCTCAAAATGTTCAACCCATGCCTCAAGAGCAACCGGGTGGTAACAACAACAATGGACCACCTACACCACCTTTCCAAAACCAAAATCCCAACAACAATCAAAGAACACCTCAACAACAAAATCTTCATAGACACAACTCCCTACCCATTAACCTAGATGACCGGAATGTCAATTCCGACCGTCGGGGAAATCGTGATCGCGGCAATCCCGCAAATGAAGACCCATTCTTCAACATCGACGACTTGAGGAATGCAATCCCCGATGATGAACCTTATAGTGTTCCCGGTTATCAATCGCCGGAACATGTGAGTGTTCATACGGAAAATTCGGATGACGGGGGATATTATGATGATAGGGCTAACGATGACGAAGATTGGGCCTACGTGAATAGGGGAAACGTCTACAACGCAAGAAGATATGATGATGAGGAAGTTGGCTACCAATATGCCAATTACGTTGGGGACGACGAATACGGTTACGGAGGTGGAAGAAATGATGGTTATGGGAACAACCGTCAACCACGAAACAATGACCAACGGAATCGGAATGATGGGTTTTATAACAACAACAACCATGCAAACCCTAACCGGATTCCTCGTTTTGTGGGAGGTGGTAACCCAAGGGATAATCGAAGAGATGATCGAAGAGATGATCGAAGGGATGATCGAAGAGGTGAAAGACGGGATAATAAAAGACCGGGTGATCAAGAAGTTAATGGTCCACATCGTCGTCAACGACCTCCACGGGGAGTGAATGATCGTTTTAGGCCGGTTGTCACCGAGAACGACTCACCAATCGTTTGTGAGAGGAGGATGTTTGATTGTAAACCACATTACATCAACATACTTCCTCATTTTAATGGAAGATCTAACGACGAACCGTATACACATTTGATGGAATTTTCTTCGGTTTGCAGCACTATCGGGGGTCACAACTTTGCTTTAGATGAGGTCAAACTTCGACTATTCCAATTTTCACTGAAGGATAAGGCAAAGCAATGGTTCCTCACACTTCCCGCAAATAGTATTCGCACTTGGGGAGAAATGCAACAAGCGTTCCTTGATGAATACTACTCAATGGCGAAGACCGATGACGCTCGTGATGAAATTAGGTCTTTTCGCCAATTATCGGGCGAACCGTTACATGAGGCCTTTACAAGATTTAGAGAAATGATGCGAAGATGCCCTCATCATCAAATCGAGAAGTGGGAGTTGGTTAAATGCTTTGTACGGGGTCTAGATGACAATACATGGAACCGACTTGAATCCACAAGTAATGGGACCCTCCTAAGCAACCATGAAGACGATGATTGGGAGTTTTTGGAACGAATGAGCAAGCGTTCGAAAGAGAAAGAATCGGCCGACCGAGCCAAGAAGCATCCCGTTTCCCGATCACTTCCCGATCTTGACTCTAAAGATCGGATTTCCACTCTAGAGCGGGAAATGGCTCGTATGAAGAAGAAAGAGGTAAATGCGGTTCAATTTGAGGTATGTGAAGGTTGCGGTGATATTGGACATAGAGCGGAACAATGTCCAACGGGGTCAGTTGACTATACGGAGGAAGTCAATCAAGTGTATGGAGATAGGAAGCAATATGACATGAACTCCAACACTTATCATCCGGGTTTGAGGAATCACCCCAACTTCCGATATGGTAATGCTTCAAATCAAATGAACCCGAATTTTCAATCGGGTAACCAAGGAGGTCAAAGCGGAGCATCATATCAAAACCGTCAAGGTGGTAATCAAGGAGGTTATCAACGAAATTATAACCAAGGGTACCAAGGTAGGGACAATAATTACCAAGGTGGGTACCAAAGGAATTACAATAACCAAGGCGGTAATGGAAGCGGGTCGAATAATCAAACCGGTGGCGATGATTTGGGTGCCAAAATGGATGCTTTGTTGAATATGCAAAAGGAATCTCATCATGATATCAAGGATATAAAGAAGACAAACGAGATTCGGGATAAAGCACATGAGGCATTGGCGAAGCAAGTGGGCCAACTCGCGGAAGAAATGGCTCAAATGAGAGGAAGCACGGGAAGACTCCCAAGTGACACCGCGGTGAACCCTAAGCATCAAGGGTCAAACTCAAGGAACACACGTGAGGTACCAATTAATAAAATTACTTTACGTAGTGGTCGAGTCGTTGATGATGGTGTCAAAACACCATCACCCCAGTTTGTTGAAGGGGTGGTGGAGGATGCTAGTGAAGATGAGAATGAGAATGGTCAAACGGGTCAAAATAAAAATGACTTGAAAAAGAACAATGATACCCCCGTTGTGACCATCCCCGTCCCCAAGGCTAAGGAAAAGGGTGTGGAGTCTAATACCGCCCCTTATCCCGAAGCATTGAAGGGACCCGTGAAAAAAGTTGTAAACAAAAGAGGTCCACAACAAGAAGAGTTGTTGGAAATTTTTAAACAAGTAAAAATCAATTTACCTCTTTTGGATGCAATTAAACAAGTACTGTCGTATGCTAAGTACTTGAAAGATTTGTGTACCAAAAAACGTACTCACAAATTTCCAAAAAAATTAGATTTAACCGAAAATGTGAGTTCGATTCTTTCGGGTGCACTTCCACCTAAGCTCCAAGATCCGGGTGCGCCTATCATTTCAATTCAAGTAGGCGATTTTAAAATCAACCGGGCACTTCTAGATCTTGGTGCTAGCGTGAGCATTCTACCGGGTAGTTTGTATGACCACTACGAGTTTGGTCCACTTCAGTCGTCTAACACCACCGTGGTGTTAGCCGATTTGACACCTAAACTACCCCATGGAATTGTTTCGGATGTGATAGTGAAAATCGAGGATTTCTACTATCCGGTGGACTTTTTAGTGCTTGATTATGTGGCCAAGGACCCAACCAAACAACCTACGGTGATTTTGGGTCGACCGTTCTTAGCAACCGTGAATTCTCAAATTGATTGCAAAACGGGAACGGTTGACATGACATTTGGAAACCGAAGGTTGAGGTTGCATGTTTTTTCCGGACTTATGAACCCTCCAGTTGATGATGAATGCTATATGGCGGACGTCGTTGACACGTGTATACCTCTTTGCGACACAGTCGTAGATGGGGAAAACACAATGGAGGATTGTTATATGTTTGACAGGTCACAGGTGGAGATGGATAAGAGCATAGATGAGGAAGTGAGAAGTTTGGAGGTGCTTGCGGTTAGAGAGGGAAAACCGACATGGACGCACCAAGTTGAGAGTTTACCGGAGAGCATCGACACCAAGTTGAAGCCGTCATTAGTAGAGCCTCCGGAGGTTGAATTGAAGGTGTTGCCTAAGCATCTCAAGTATGCTTATGTTGGTGAAGGCAACACGCTCCCGGTTATTATTGCATCAAATTTAACCGTGGAGCAAGAAGATAAATTGATGGATGTTTTGGTCACTAATCGGGCGGCGATTGGATGGACCATTGCTGATTTGAAGGGTATTAGTCCCTCGGTGGTGATGCACAAAATCATCACGGAAGAGAATGTGACTCCCGTTCGAGATGCACAACGGAGATTAAATCCGAACATGCGGGAGGTAGTGAAGAAGGAAGTGCTGAAATGGCTAGATGCGGGTATCATTTACCCGATCTCGGATAGCCAATGGGTGAGCCCAACACAGACGGTTCCCAAGAAAGCGGGCATACAAGTCGTCAAAAACGACGCAGGTGAAGAGGTAGCCACTCGGCCGGTAACCGGGTGGCGAATTTGTATTGACTATAGGAAGTTGAATACCGCAACTTCCAAAGATCATTTCCCTTTACCGTTCATTGATCAAATAGTTGAGAAATTATCGGGGCAAAAATTTTATTGTTTCTTAGATGGCTATTCTGGTTATAACCAAATCGCCATCCATCCGGAAGACCAAGCAAAGACCACATTTACTTGTCCCTATGGCACTTTCGCATTTAGGCGAATGCCGTTTGGATTATGTAACGCCCCCGCCACCTTCCAAAGGTGTATGATGAGTATCTTTTCAGATATGGTGGGGAAGTCTTTAGAAATCTTCATGGATGATTTCTCAATTTTTGGGTCATCTTTTGAGGCTTGTTTGGATCAACTAGATAAAGTGTTAAGAAGGTGTGTCGAAACTAGTTTGGTCTTAAGTTGGGAAAAGAGCCATTTTATGGTTCAAGAGGGAATAGTGTTGGGACATGTGGTGTCAAGTCGTGGGATAGAGGTTGATCGTGCAAAGGTACAAGTCATATCTACTTTACCGTATCCCACGACCGTTAAAGGTGTTAGGTCATTTCTAGGTCATGCGGGTTTTTACCGGCGATTTATTAAGGGTTTTAGTGACATAACCAAGCCTTTATGTAACTTGTTGTTAAAAGATCAACCGTTTGATTTTAATGAAAATTGCCAAAATGCTTTTAACAATTTGAAAGAGAAGTTGGTTGAGGTTCCAATCTTGCAATCGCCAAATTGGTCTTTTCCTTTTGAAATTATGTGCGATGCGAGTGATTATGCGGTGGGGGTCGTGTTGGGACAACGGGTCGATAAGAAACCCGTTGCCATATACTACGCGAGTAAGACTCTTTCGGATGCACAATTAAATTACACCACTACCGAAAAAGAGCTACTCGCGGTGGTATATGCATTGGATAAATTTCGGGCATATATATGGGGTAGTAAAGTGATTATTTATTCTGATCACACTGCAGTTAGGTACCTCATGGAGAAGAAAGATGCAAAACCGAGGTTAATCCGATGGGTGTTGTTACTCCAAGAGCTTGATTTGGAGATACGAGACAAGAAGGGTACCGAGAATGTGGTAGCGGACCATTTGTCCCGGTTGATGGTTGATGAGGATCCTAAATCGTTAGAGATCAATGAGTCGTTTCCCGATGAGTATATTATGAAATTGGATAAGTTGCCTTGGTATGCTAACATTGTGAATTATCTTGTTACAGGTGACTTACCGGCACATTGGGATAGACGGAAGAGGCAACACTTCATGTCCCAAATCAAGTACTATCGGTTGGAAGAACCGCATCTGTGGAAGGAGTGTGCGGATCAAGTTATAAGAAGATGCATTGATGACGAAGAGATTCCAAGCGTGTTGCAGCATCTACACTCATTTGCATGTGGTGGTCACTTTAGTGGTCACAAAACGGGTCATAAAGTGTTAAATAGTGGTCTTTTTTGGCCTACTATCTTCAAAGATGCAAATGAGTTTGCCAAAAATTGCATAGAGTGTCAAAAACTAGGGGGTATTTCAAAAAGGGATGAGATGCCCATGCAACCAATCCTTGTAGTCGACATCTTTGAGGTATGGGGGATTGATTTCATGGGCCCATTCCCCAATTCCTATGGCAATTTGTATATATTGGTGGTCGTTGACTATGTGTCAAAGTGGGTCGAAGCAATAGCCACCAAGACGAACGACCACTCTGTAGTGTGTAATTTTGTTCAAACCGATATTTTCTCAAGGTTTGGGATTCCTCGGGTCATCATAAGTGATGGAGGATCTCATTTTAAAAAATTTCGGTTTGGGAAACTTCTTAAACGGTTTGGTGTTGACCATAGGATTGCTACCCCCTATCACCCGCAAACAAGCGGGCAAGTTGAGGTGTCAAATAGGCAAATCAAAGAGATTTTGCAAAAGACCGTGCGGGCGGACCGTAAGGATTGGTCAATTAAATTGAACGATGCTTTATGGGCCTACCGTACGGCACATAAGACACCTATTGGCACTACACCTTACCGGTTGGTTTATGGTAAAAATTGTCATTTACCGGTTGAACTTGTGCATAAATCATTATGGGCTATTAAGGAAGTTAATGTTCAATATGATGATGCAGGGAAGGAAAGGAAACTCAAGCTATGCGAGTTGGAGGAGCTACGGGAAATGGCATATGAATGCGCGTCCAATTACAAGGATGGGATGAAGAAAGCGCATGATGCTAAGTTAAGGAAGAAAGAGTTCGAGGTGGGGCAAAAGGTGTGGCTTTACAACTCGAAGCTCAAATTCTTTCCCGGAAAGCTCCGAAGCAAATGGATGGGACCCTATGTGATCACTCGGGTTGGACAATTGGGTGATGTTACCATCGAGGACCCGAAGGATGGGATACGACAAACGGTAAATGGTCATCGGCTAAAACCGTTTCTTGATGGTAACGAGAAGGTAGACGAAAACAAGGAATTGGTGAGCTTTGTGGTAAGCACACCGATTTACGGGGTCGATTAACAAGGACCGGTAACATTTTGTGTAAAGTTATGTACAATTATTTATTTGTTTGTGTATGTTTATGATAATCGTTTTCGTTCCATACTAATCTCTCGTGATTGTGTGAAGTCCGGACATTCCGAACGGGTCATGAAGACACAAGGTATGTTTTTAGGCTTTGTTATGTGCATTGAGGACAATACACGACTTTTTGGGGGGTGGTAGGGCCGTTGACGGTTATTGCGTTTTCAAAATTTAACTTATAAAAAATCACAAAAATATTTTTAGTAATTTTTAGGATTTTTGTATGTA
This sequence comes from Helianthus tuberosus, assembly GCA_030545235.1. Lineage (NCBI taxonomy): Eukaryota > Viridiplantae > Streptophyta > Magnoliopsida > Asterales > Asteraceae > Helianthus > Helianthus tuberosus. The sequence goes on from JARYGA010005796.1 coordinate 9,477, forward strand.
CATAGCTCTGTTATTAAAAGTCCATAATTTTCCTCATATTTTTCAAAAAAAAAAAATAAATAAATAAAAAGTGAAGTTCTGTTGACCGTCGCCGACGGTCATCATATGCGTCGCCTACGGTTCCTGCATAACGTCCGTCGCCCACTTTTCTCCGTAGACAGCAACATAGGCCGTCGCCTATGTTGATCATATACACACACCGTCGCCGACGGGGTGTCTGACCGTCGCCGACGGTTCCTGGTTTGTGGTCCGACGCTGATCGGTTGTAGACGCAGGGGATCGAACCCAATCTCATTTATGACCCTTCAAACTTAAACTAAACTCAGTTTTCATCCCACATAACACCGAAAATTCTATCACACACTCACCTACCCTCAATTATCAGATCCATACGTAACATCTCTCCTCTCTTGCAACCCATCTTCTTCCCCAATTCACCTTCAAGAACCCTAATCTTCTTCTTCTCATAACTTTCTCAATTCTCAGCCAAATCCTTTGATTCTTGAGCCTAAATTGTGTAGTTTTTCAAGAGGAACAAAACCCCCACAACAGTTTCCATCAAATCTCGCTTGTTTGCACGATTTCTGGACGTGAGTTTTAGGGTTTTGAAGAGTGTTCATCCAAATTAATTGCTTTGCACTTTTTCTTAGTTCTTCTTGTTTATCTACACTCAAGGTATGAAATTTCAGTAAATTTATGCATGATTATTATATACATTGTTGATTTCTTCCGAAATTTTAAGCATATTGTTTAAGAGTAGGTTGTTTATCATAATGTAGGATGTTTTAGCATAAACTTAAGAATGTTTGCTTGATTTGGGTGGGATTTGAGCATGCTTTAGTCTTGGTGATGTGATTACACTAGATTTGTGCATGATTGAACATAGTTGTGATGTTGAATATTGTTGGAAACATGAAATTTTGCGAAATTTTTGGAATAAACATGTTTAATCAATATAGATGCTAAGATGTGCGACTTTGGAAGTTTAAAAAAGCGTTTTTACATTTAAAATTTGATTGAAGTTCAACATTGCACACCATGTTCAAAGTTTGAGATTGTTGAAGGTTTGGAGTGTACTAATTGTTGTTGTCTTTGTCTTGTGATTGTAGCCATGTTCCGAGGAAGTAAGAAAGCAAAGACCTCCGGTCAAGGTTCATCTTCGGGAGCCGGCTCGGGTTCCGGGGTATATCAAAGGCAATGGGAACAACTAAGTAATGTAGTAGAGGGTGATGGGCAACTTATTCGACAGGATTGGGATTGGGAAGAAGAAAAAAATAGTAGATCGGCTTTGGCATGGAAGGACGAGAAAACAAAGGCTCTTTCTCGTTACAACAATAAGAGGTTAGAAGCCAAAATGTGGAAGATGAAAATGGTTACGGGTGTTTCAAAATCCGTACCCGAAAGGACAGTTTGTGAACGTACGGTAGATGTTGAAGAGTTTAGGAAGATTGGTATAGTGAAAAGGTTTGAGAAACTTGGCTGGGAACGGGTGATTGACTGGTGTGAGGATATCACTACTCGGGTATACTTGGGGGCAGTTTGTGAGTGGTTATCCACCCTTCGTTTTGAACACTCTGATAGACCGGCTCATAGGTGGAAGTTGATTGGTAACATTGGGAAAAATCAAATGATCATGTCTTTCGAACATATGAATGCTATAGCGAGGTTTGACTCACTTGGGGTCGACGCATTTGAATATTATGGGTATGATCAGTTTTTGGACAACAAGAAAAATGATGCTGACCCAGTGAGGCTTTTAGAGGACACCCTACTAGGTTCTGGGGGTGCGGGAGAGTCGAGAAGTGATTTGTCTTTGATGGGAAAGATACTCCAAGGTATCTCGTTAGAGAACATTATGGTACGGTTCGGAGACCGTGGAAAGGTGAAGGCACCCGACTGTCGGGTTTTGCATGCATTGTTATATGGGACGCCCAAGCTCTCGTGGCGTCAAATTGTTATGATCAACACATGGGATACACGGGAATCGTTTAAACGAAAGATGATTCCTTATGCAAGGTTGATTAGCGCCATGATTCTCCAACAAAATGCATTACCTCAAGACTCACTGTGGGTGTCTAAGCCAATTGATCAATTCAACTTCGCCTCTATGAGGCGACATTGGAAAATAACTGTGAAAGCTTTTGGGCATTTGCATACGGTCGAAGATGAGCAAGGGGATAGTTATCGGGTTAATGACAAAGGGGGTGATGAAGAAGAGGGCGATGAGGAGATGCCCGATGTTGAGGAGGAAATTGATCCTTCCGGTCCGCGGGGACCGAGGCAAAGGTATAGGAGGAAGCATAGGGAAATCTCTGCCAATGTGGCAGATTTTGTGAATCAAAGACAAATACCGTCGTATCGGTTGTGGAACCGTGGAGATCAAGCGATCTACGACAATGTGTCGGCGGGTATTGGTGAAGCAAGAAAGTACCATGCTAGTAGGAACGAATGGGAAGAGGCGCAAGGGGCGTACTCGCAGCAACAATGGGGTTTTCAAACATCTTTCCGCGAGAGGGTGGAAAAACAGTTGGAGGAACAACAGCTGCAACATGCGTTACAACAATCACAAATGGAACGCATAATACAGTTGCAAGAGGAAGAAAGGGCCCATAGACAGGCATGGGAAGAAGAGGCGGCTAGGAACCAAACTGCACAAAGAGAGTTGGATCAACGCCGATGGGGAGCGTTGGCTTTCTCTAACCAAATGGCGATTAATAATTTCAAGGTGCTCCATGATCAAGAACGCCATCAAAGAGATTATCAAGCCGGTCTCCCATATGTTGAACATTCGGGTTGGACCGATTACCCCAACCTTCCTCATCCGCAAGGGCCATCCGATCCAACCCCTCATTGGCCCAAGGCAGTCGGCTCGAGTTTTGTTCCAATGCCATACCAACCGCCACCTCAACAAGAGTCAAGCCTGCTAGATAACTATAGGGAGATGTTCGAGTCCCTCACTGGTTATCAATACCAGCCCAACCCGCCAGTGGATCCAAACGAGCGATATCAGCGGTAGAGGTATGGTATGTCTTTTGTTGTTGTTGTTGTTGTATATTATATTTTTTTTCTTATTTTCATTTTGTTATTTAAATTCTCGCCTAGTTAAATGAACTTTGTGGGTGTGTTCCCTATATAACCCTCACGAGACCTCTCGTCCTTCCAAGCTATTGGGGGGTTTAAAAGGGCTTGTTGCATAAGCTAAATGCAACAGTGATTCCTACGAAAGTGAGTTAGGTTTGTTGTTGTTGTAATTTATTTTCCACATAAATCAAAGTGAAATAACGTATAGCTTGGTAATATTTTCATAAAAGTGGTAGAACTAGGTAACTAACAAATTTTAGTGGTTGTGAGAAGCATGCTTCTACACAAGGGTTAAGATTTGTAGGTACATTCGGTTCGTGGGACAACCGCTTTCATGAAGAGGAAAGGAGCATACGAGGAATGAGCTCACAAACCAGGTGCATACGTCTCTTTTTACTTTTGATCTTTAGATTAGCAAATAAGTGGAGTGTAATTTGTATATTATTTTTCCGGGGTGAAATTTTGGGGGGTTAGTCGTGTCACATCCCTTGTGCGTTTTAAAACTCTAGTTCCTACACATTGAGGACAATATGTACCTCAAGTGTGGGGATGGGGGAGTAGTAAAAATTTTAGATTTTGACCCGTTCATTTAAATACTACACATTGAGGACAATGTTCACCTAAAGTGTGGGGATGGGGGAAAATTTCAAAAATTTTTCAAAAATGTCTTGCTTCAAAAGCGGTCTTAAAGCACAAGTAACTAACTCAACGAGGGATGTCACAACCCATTTGGTCTTTTGTCATGGTCAAGTTCAAATTAATAGCATGACGGGTATTTAACGGGTGATTATTTGGGAATAATCCGCCTAAGAAACTAGTCTTTTATGCATGTCACATACCATACCCTTTTAGATATGTGAGGTTTTGAGCCACTTTTATATCATAGATTACATACCTATGTTTCTTTGTTTGAGTGGACCATTAGTCATATATTGTAGAACTTGCAACTTTTGATACATTTGAGACTATAGACCGAATACAAGCACGAGAATGATTAAGGCATTAGGTAAACCTTTTCTCTTAAAACCATTTATCTATCCTTACCCGAACAAACTCCCTAGTTGTCCATTTTGAGCCTAAACCTTTCGTTTGACCACCCTATAGCCCATAACCGTTAAACCTTTTCTTTTAAACCCGTGTGATGGAAATTCGATTATAGGAATCGTTTTTGTATAGTTGTTCTTGTTTATTTGCATAAAAAATAAAAAATAAAAAAAAAACAGAAAATATCATGAAAAAAGAAGTGAAAATCGTTGAAGAAAAACACAAAAAGAAGTGTTAGTAGTTGTTGAATAAAAGGCGAATGTTGTTGCCTCATATTTGGTGTTTATAGTTAGTTTTGTTAGACTAGTCATTTGTAATAAAAATCGAATTTTCATCACCTTAGCCACTTTAAAATATCCTAATTCCTACCCTTCTCCTAGCCCCATTACAACCTTTCAAAGACCTTTTGACTTGTGCTTAGTATTTGTGATCAATGGTGGAGAATGATTGAGTTGCAAGCTTATGCGGGTATGTGTTCTAATCGGTTTTGAGTGAATAGTCTTTGAAGTGCTAATACATTATAAATATTAGCCAATTTATAAGCCGAGTGGAGAGAACATTGTGAGGGATGTGCATGAATTATTGGTTTCACGGGCGGGTTAATCTTGGGTAACCATTTTTGTATGTGAAATCATTTTACCGTTAAATATATTGAAAATTGTAAAGAATTTGAACTTTAGCATGACATTGGACCTTAACCTTCGTCTCGGGAATGGGGTGTGTATTCGTTGTTCGACCCACGTGAAAGTGAACAACAGATTTGCTTGAGGGCAAGCAAAAGACAAGTGTGGGGATGTGATACGTGGTTGAAAACCGGTGCTTGTAATTGCTTAATTTGATGTTATTGCATAAGTTTTAGTTTCGAATAGCCTAGTTTTGATTAGATATGTATTTTGCAGATCTAGCAGAGTTTAAGGAGCTTTTCGGAAGCTTTTACGGGTCACCGGAGCGAAAACGGAACTATCGGGACGCGAAACGGGTCAACCGGACTTGAGAAATGAAGAAAACAGAAAATTGGAATTCCAGGAGCCGTCGCCGACGACCATATGGTCCGTCGCCGACGGTTTACACAATGTTCCGTCGCCTGAATTGTTCGTAGACAGCGAGATAACGCGTCGGCTTCAATTGGCAATCCACACGCCGTCGCCGACGGACACATCCACCGTCGGCGACGGTCCTTCTATGTTGCATACGCGAACTTCTTGATTTGGGGTGTGAGAAACGATTTTTATTGGTTGTTATTCAATCAATTCGGGGGTTACACATTGTTTTGGGTTTTGAACTTGATATTGGAGCCTAAACAAAGGATCATTGAACTACCATTCACCTCACTTCATCTCTAGAATCCGAAATCATCACCATCATCTCAATCAATCCATCATCCACAAACCCTAATCCTTCCACCATCATCATCTTTCACCAAACCTCATCATTCACCATTCTCAAGGCTTCAAGATGACTCCATCCGCATTCCAAGCATCCGGTGATCAAGTTGCATCAACCATGAGCGGCTAATCATCTCGGTTTCACCCCGGTGTAGGTAGTTGTTACTTTTAGGGTTTCAATTTGTTCTTGTTTCATCTTAGTGACAATTTGTATTTGTTTTTTGAAACTTTTGACAATAGTATTACATTTGTTACGAATTCGTGAATTGTCGAACGATGTTAAAAGTTATGACTTTGCGAAACGGTGATATGTAATTGTACGTTGTCGTTGTTAGGATTTACTTGTGTTGATTACAAAGTGTCTTCTTGTCTGTTCTTCGGGGCGTTGATAGTTAGTAGGACCTAAGTCACGGTACACTAAATCCGTTAATCGAATGCATTTGAGTTGAAACTAAAACTTGTAGAAATCCTAGGTTAACAATTACCGAACCCGGGTGTGATTCCTTTTTATTATAATTGTTCTAGTATCCAAAATCCTTGCAATCGTTAATTAGTAGTTGTTACTCATTTTTTATCACATCATCTAGTTTAAAATCATATCTTCCAAATAAACAAAAACACCACATTATTCTAGTAAGCTTCATAATCGTGACACAATTGTTTAATTCATTCGAATCCATACACAAACCACATACTCTTCGTGGTTCGACCCCTTACTACCACTAACTATTTGTTAAGGGTAATTTGGGCTTATAAATATTATCTTTGACCGGAGCGCGACACTCCGATCAGTACGCTAGATCCCATGCGCCGATCTGGCTCATTTAAGTATACCTGCACGCGTATGCCGACATTCACCCTCCATTGAATAACCCCTCACATCACTAGAATATTTATGAGTCCAGAGCTCAACCCATCTGACAAACTCACATGGAAGCAACACTGGACTACGGGGACTTGAAGGGGTATGGTCCTAAAGAGCATGCACGAACACGCACTAGAGGGACCATATCACTGAAGAAACATTGTCTAAGGAGAGCATGAAAGCCGGCAAATAGAGTTGGTGAAAAACGTGAGTCATCCCGACAATGATAGGGGGAGTACATAAGACAGCTAATGTAAAAGGACAACATATGACACTAATCATTGGTCCTCATATCCTGCTGCATAATCCTCAAAGAACAGCTAGCGATAACCCGACAGGAAGTACTGAGAGACGCTGAGGTGGAACGAATAGAACTGTGCCAAGTCAGCCTTAGCCCTGATTAATGGTCCTGTCCTGCTAGAGGAGACCAAATGGATATTCTCCAGAACAGACAGCTGGTTAAGGCCCCGTTGGCTCCTTCCTCCTTCACAACCATTTGGCTATAAATAGATAACTTCACTACCAGGTTTAAACATCGCTCTCTTGCTCTCTAACTTTACACACACACTTATTATCATCAAAACAAGTTCTTATTCTCACGCCGGAGGGTGGTTACAAGGAGAACCCCCAACCTTTCCTCCTTGTAACGAGCTTCACGGTGTTGTGTTGTTTTGCAGGATCAGATTCAAAGCATATAACAGTTTGGCAAGGAAAGAAGGAAGATTGACCTTTGTGAACGAAGCTAACCTCCTAAGTTTACCATTTCGGGTGGACTTAGTGTTTCTTTAATGTGGTTTCAGACATAGTTTACAGCATATGACCCATTACAACAATACTTACCTTGGTACTACCACTATACATCCATTCTTACATGATTCCCAAAACTCATGCATACAAATCTTTTTTATATAATAAGAAGTGAGTTCGGGAATTACTTACGTTGAGCGTCCGTGTTCGTGCTTTCTTCCTTTCCTCCTCTTGACCTATTAGCCTCTTGTGCTTGAGTTTATTTTGACATGATTCCTATCATTACATGTCATCACATTCATATCCTTTTTAGCATACGTGATCATACATGTTATTAATCACATCCAACACATATCTTACATTTGACTTTCATTAGTCAAACTCTAACAACACAAGGCATAGATTAACAATAATATCATTTCAAGCCCACACGATTCCACATGTTATCATATACAACACATATTGATCTAACACGCACCACATGATCTCTCTAATCTTACATTCGTGATAGAAAGCCTAACCATGCTATTCATACTTTGTTGACTTTCAGAAAGTCAACTGTCTATCATATAAATTGTCAACTTATACTCATACATCCATATTAATATGGTAGGCTATACTAATGACACCACATACTTTTCATACTCCTGTTGTAAGACACATACAACTGCATGGTCACTTAGTTACATACACATATATATACATAATCAATTCTACACATACTAATGCTTTCATGATCCTACAATTGACAACCACATTCAAAGTTAGCCAATTTGACATAATCCCAACATCATCCTTTACTAGTAAGTCCACATGCTATAAATTTAGTACACATTCATTTCTAAATCACCACTAAGCAATTAGTCCAACACATAGTGTGCACTACACCATTCAAGCATAGATTACTAGCTCCTAAAGCATACTTCTACCGAATCATACATCAACTATATGCCCACATGGATTTCATCAAAGACACATTCCTCGTGTTAGTTATTAACAGTTACATCCATACTCACCCTTTATTCACATTTGTTTAGTTTTTGTATACAATTTCACATGTTTTCATCATCTAGACATTTCATCAAATGATTGGTGTGCATACTACCATCTAAGCATAATGTACATCCCACTCATGCTTAATTACCTAGCTCATGTTATCAAACATCAATTTTCTTATTAATCAACAAGTATCATTCATACATAAATATTAAACATAGCAAAATCTCTAGTTTCTTTCAACCTACTCATCCTCTTGACTAAAAATGCATATGGGTTACACCCAAGTGAGGATTCTCACAACTAGCCACCATAAACCTTCTTTAACATCTTATATTCCCACATAATCAACATTCAAACTAAATTAACAATTTCCACATAATTCTTACATGGATTCTTACAACAATCAAGAAGGATACTAATCCTTTCATAACAGAAATCATCTCTAATGAACTTTTATCATCAAATGAAAATCTATAACATACCTCATAGTTGTCACAAGATGATCACAATTCCTTTATCATGCAAGCATTTGGGGTTCAATCCCATCTTCAATTTTGGGGTGTTACACATGATGTATTCGTAACACTCCCCATTGACCCCACATTTAAGTGAATCCAGTGCAACTTATAATTTATTCTTATGAGTTTTTTTTTTTTGGATTTGGTGTGTTGCCTTCTTAAAAATCTTACTAAGAAAACTCTGACAACATTTAGTTAAGGGAAAAAAAGTGGAACATGTAATATTATTCAAATGTGGTTATCAATGTTATTTAGTAATTTCTAAGTGGTTATTTTTTTTTTGTCGTAAGTGGTTACTTATTTCTCATTAATCTTGTGTTTATTGTATGACAACTAAACACCTAATATATATAGATTTTATTGTATGAACAAAACACTCTCAATGAAAGACTTCTCTCTTTCTCCTTATGATCTCAGTGATCTTTGTTCTATACTTTATATAAGTTTTGCTATTACGCCATTGTTTCACTGTATCAACTACTTCTAATAAAGCAAAACAAGCTTTAGCCACTTGGCATTTGCTTAAGCCATTACTTGCCACATGGCATTTGATGAACCCCTCTTTTTCACAATTGACCGCCAAAACTCATCTCTCACGCCTTTCTTCTTTTCCTCCGTCTTTTTTTAACCTAATTAATACTCCACCGTTTCACACAATCAACTCTTCAACTTCACTCCAATCTTCTTCCAAGAATACCATCGGTTTCCATATAACAATGAATTTTTTCACTGGATCTACATATATAGATGGTTTTACATTCTTCAGCGTCTTCATCTACTTCTACTTTTTCTTGATTCGATTTTAGAATTTCGCATATCGCTCTACAAATCTGTAAGTTGTTTTTGTTAAATTCCTTCTTTAATCATTATTCATGTGTTCCTCCGTTTATTTACTGTGTTAAAACTATGTTTATGTTGAATTAACCCTAAATCCTAAAGGCATTGAAAAATCTGTTGATTTTGGGGTTTTAAGTTTATGGTTTTGTTATAGAATATGATGTTTATGCAAAACCCTAAAACTGATTTTGATGCAAAATATTTTTTATTTCACATGTTTATTTATTCTATCAAGTTTATACGAAACCCTAGATCCGATTGTTATGGAATATCTGTCTTAAGTTTTATTTGAATTGATTTAAAATAAGTTTTATTTGATTGTGATGCTTAATAAGTTTGTGATTGTGATTCAAAAGCCTAAATCCGATTGGCATTGAAAAATCTGTTGATTTTGGGGTTTTTAAGATTATGGTTTTGTTATACAATATGATGTTTATGCAAAAACCTAAAACCGATTTTGATGCAGAATATTATTGATTTCTCATGTTTATTTATTCTATCAAGTTTATACGAAACCCTAGATTCGTTTGTTATGGAATATATGTGTTACTTTTTATTTGAATTGATTTAAAATAAGTTATTTGATTGTGTTGCTTAATAAGTTTTTGATTATGATTCAAAAGCCTAAATATGAATGTGAGGGATTTTGTTGCAAAAGCCTAAATCTGATTGTTTTTTGTGAGGGATTGTGATGCAATAGCCTAATTCTGATTGTGATGCAAAATAAGTTTTATTTGATTTGATTTTGTATTCTATTAACCTCATTCGTGTATATCATTGTTATGAATTATAGTTTTTTATTTGATATGATTCTGTTTATATGATTTTTCAGTCTGATTTATTGGTTATGTGTATGTTATACAAACCCTGATTCTGATTGTCATGGAAAATCTGATGATTTTGTTTTTATTTCACATGTTTATGTAATCTATCAACTTTTTAGGTCACTTTTGTTGTATTTGATGATAGGATAATAGGAATTTATAATTTAAGGAGTTTTAATTTTTGTTAATTGTCAGTTGACATAACTTGCTTAGGACATTATGTTTATGATAGATAGCTGCTTTCATATTATTTTTTTAATGACTTTTGTGGATGATTGCATAATTCGATTCCTTTGTTTGTTCTTTGTTTTTTAATTCATCTGATTTGATTTGTTTATGTAACCTGTTTTTATTGGTATTTAATATGGCTGAAAGTTCATCAAGGTATTTTTTTGTTCATTTTCTTTGTTTATGTAACCTGTGCTTTGTAGAATCTGCGTTTTTTTTTCATGTTATCAATTTTTTCTGACAATAACCTTAACATGTTAAAGTTTATTAACATTGTATTTTTTTAATCAGTTTCAGAGGACCCTGGTTATGTAGGCTAATGAATCAAGCAGACGAAGTTATTCTGGTAAATGATAAATTATTACACGAGTTATTTGGGTTCTTTTTTTTTCCTTATCATTAACTACAGTTTATTAACACATGTATTGTTTAGATCATTTTACTATAATTATAATTCATTTTCCATTTGTTTGTTTTATTAGTCCATTCTAGATGACGCTGCGTACAAACTATGGGGTGTTGATAAAGGCCCTACAAATGTTATGATACACAATGAAGATGACCGAGTATTTAATGTTTCTTTAAGCGAATCTAAAGGAAAGTTATTCTTTTTCCATGGTTGGTCCAATGTTATAGAACATTTGCGACTAACCAAAGGTTGTTTGGTAGTATTTAATCCCTTAGATTCTACTACGTTTAAATTTACATATTTCTTTGATGGTGTTAGTCGTGGCTCTTTCTGGACATATCTGCTCCCTCCATCATGTAATTTTTATGTAAGATAATTTCTACTTTTATTTTTTCTAATGTATTGATGTATTACTTTAGTTATATTAAAGCAAACCTTTGTTTTGTTTTTTTATCATTCCCACAGGTCATTCCTGAATGTATCCTGCCAAAAATTTATGATTATTCATCAAATGATGTAATATCTACTGGAATTATAGACAACAAAACGTTTAACGTTGCCATTGAAACGTCTGACGGTAAAGTCGGTTTTACCGTTGGTATTGACGTTATTGTTAGTCAGTTACAGTTGCAGCGTGGTTGTTTTTTGTTATTTACAAAAGCTTTTGGTAATTTTTTCCATTTAAATTTTTTTTTGGAAAAAACGGTGTTGAAATGAATTTTCCTGATGTAGATGTCGATGAGGTAAGTTACATTTTGCTACTTATTTATATATTTTTTATATGTTAATCTACTACATGTTTTATATTTAATTTGCAGGCTGTAGTTGCACCTATCGATGCTGTAATTGAGGTTGATGAACAAATACATGGCGGTGTTCGTCGCTTTGTTCGTATGGCTGGTGAACAACATTTTGTAAGTTTTAATATCATTTTACAAACTGCTAAAAAACCAGTGTTACAATTTTTTTTACTTAATAAACATTATTCTTTTTACTTTCATATTTATTATTAATTTTATTTTTACAACAATACAGAGGCTTCCTGATCCTGTTTCACGGATGGCTAAACTTGATGAAGGTTTAAAAGATATAACCGTCAGACTTATGCATCTGGATTCGCCACAACAGTTTACCAACGGTACCAGACGTGAAAGAAAAAGCGAAGGAGGTTTTCGATACGCGTTAACCTGTTGGAAGAAGTTCATGAAAGCCGCTCGAATTAAGGTCGGTGACACTCTTCACTATTCTTTTGATGAAAATAACCAGGTGTTGAGTGTTGAACTAGTTGTACCTTTCGTTAGGCGTAGTCATTAGTTATATGACATTTAGGGCACGTTTTTTGTAGGTCCCCTATTCGTATGGATCTTTCACAGAATTGTCTTTCCAATCAAGAGTGCGGAATCCTCTTGATCAGAATATCAAAGAAACAAGTAGAAACAGAAACAGCAAGACACTTTCAAACCGGGTTTACTATTGATTATCAATCAAACTGAATTACAATCAACCTAAACCCTAATCACTCCAATTTCGTCCAAGACACTAAGCTCTCACGAAATTGCTCTCTCACAATGTTCTGGCTGATTTTCTGATTAACCTTAACCCTAAAGCCTAACCTTGTTTATATAACACAAGGTTTGCTACTTGGGCCAAGGCTTCCAACATGGACTGCGAATTGGTCTAAGCCCAATTCGTTTCCCACATCCCCATAAGTATGGGTTTAGTTAGCCCAAACATTACAACTAACTATTACAAAGCTAAACCCGCTAACTGTTTATCGTTTAACTAATTACAAGATATCCAAAGACCAAATCTAAGCTGTTGTCACAAACATGCACCAACAAACTCCCCCTTGACAATAGCTTCATAAAATAACTTTGTCTTCAGTCATCTTGCAATCTTCATGTAGTCTTGCACTGTCTTTGGTCTTTGGATAGCTTCAGCTTCAATAGCTTCTGTCAGCAACAGACTCCCCCTAAGCTGACGCATCCAATCACCAAATCTTCAAAAACTTTAGCGTTTGAGTAAACTCCAGTTCAGCATTTGTATAGCAATCTTCAACTCTTCAACTTTGTCTGCAATATAGAAAGGAGGTTCTACCATGCATCCAATCAAACTCTCATCTTCACAGCAACTCAGCAACACAGCAACTTCTCAGCAACACAGCAACTTCTCAGCAACATACTGCTTCAATCTGTATACTATAAAACAAACATCTCGAGAAACCATAAGAATTTTTCAACAAAGTTAAATAAATTATTATTATTCAAGAGATTTGTTAAACTGTATCACAGATTAAGCATTTTCAACTTATCACCTTCACGCAAAACTTTTTAATCACACACTATATAACCCGCATGATTTAAAATTTTGAACTCACTTTCTAACACCGTCTCCCCCTATCAGTAACAATTCCTCCAAGAATAACAGTTTTCCGTACGTTAAGAATTTTAAACAGAAAAAGACACTATTTTTGTATTTTTGTATTTTCTGAAAGCAAGTAAATAACAAAAGCAATAAACACTCTATTTTTGTGAGAATCACTGGTAAGAAGATCATATCAGCACAATCAAATTGTTTCACACACAATTACATAATTCTTTATTTAATTTTTCATGAAAAGCAGTTCAAGACGATTACCAGTATGTTTGTCCTCTTAAACAAAATGCATGAACATTTCAAGTACCATTACCATATGATACGTTAAGGTAATATTAATTACTGATATACTAGTGTGTCCCACTTCAGGATATACCCCCACGATCAAGGTATGCACAAAGATTCATCGTAGTAGGTGAGTATACTGATGTCATCCTTTAAGATATCCTGACAGTGACTAGGTCTGCATATAATCTGTTTTATCATGTTTTAATTGCTTAACAATGAACTCCCAAATAAATAGTAATCAAATCCTGGAAATATAAACAACACACTCTATCATGCAAGTATCTTCCCTACCACATATTTCACAAGTCCAATCCAGATTTCTGAAATCTTAACTGGGAATAGGTTGAGAAGAGAACAGAATAGATCTTTAGGAGAGATGGTATAATATACAGATCAAATGAGTTTTCTCAGTTTGATATAGGTTTATTGGGTTTCATTTGGGCACTTGAGGGCCTCTTTCGGGTGTATTAGATCTATAGCGCGACAACATACAGCTAGGTCAGCATGTATCTGGATGCAGCAGAAGCTGTCGTTGCCTAGCACCTCCAGGTCAGCATATATCTGGATGCAGCAGAGGAGGTACACGATTTTTTTCAGAGAAGATTTCAGAATCAGATCAAAATTGTGTGTATCGGGACAACATACAGACATTCAAATAGAAATGTGCTAATTCCAAGTGACTTTCTTTCCTGGGGTCATGTACAATTTTAGTTCTAAACAAAAAGACAGTCAAGATATCCCCAGATGAAATAACAGTATAAAGACCCAAAACTTCAGATTTTGGCAATCTATCAACGCAAGATTTAAGGTCATTAAACCATACACCACTGATGTGTTCCCCACTCATATTCAGTTCATTTAAGTTTATATCACATTGGTAAGTTGATTATTTCATGATTTTTGCCTACTGGTACATCATATAATGAAGCTGCTATCACACTTAAGCAATTTTATTCAGTTTCAGTGTGACAGTCTAACTTGCTGATGTACTATCATTTCTTCTTTTTCACACAATGATAACTCATTTTTGAGTTTCTTTTTTTTTTTTTATGTTTTTGATTTTTCAAATTTTTTTTATTTTTGATTTTTATGGAGCAAGAAACTATTTACAAAAATTCTTATGAAAAACCAGTTATTCAGGATTCCTCATCCCGTTGAGTTCGACTAAGTGTTCAAAGCGAGCCCTGTCAAAAGCTTTGGTATAAAGATCTGCCAGGTTATCTTCTGTGTCGACTCGATGTAATTCAATTAGTCGTTTTTCAGCACAATCCCGTATAAAATGATGACGTATGTCAATATGTTTTGTGCGACTGTGTTTCACGGGATTATTAGTTATAGAAATTGTGGCATTATTGTCTATCATAATAGGAGTACGAGTGAAATCCAAACCGTAATCGCGCATCTGCTGTTGTATCCAGAGAACCTGAGAGCAGCAGCTACCCGCAGCAATATATTCAGCTTCACACGTAGATGTAGACACACATGATTGCTTCTTGCATTGCCAAGACACGATCCTGCCTCCTAAGAACTGACAACCACCTGTTGTAGACTTTCTGTTCGACTTGCATCCTCCAAAGTCTGAGTCAGTGTAAGCAACAAAATTCAAATCACTATCAGCTGGATACCACAACCCAAGTTTAGGTTTCCCCTTCAAGTAACGAAGAATACGCTTCACTGCTTTCATGTGTGACTCTTTTGGATTCGCCTGATATCTAGCACACAAGCATACTGCAAACATAATGTCAGGTCTTGAAGCAGTCAAGTACATTAGAGAACCAATCATCGCCCTGTATTGAGTAGGATCAACGTCTTCAGTACTTTCATGATCTGGGCCAAGATTGTGATTTTCACAAATGGGTGTGTTGAAAGTAGAGCAATCATTCATCTTGAACCGACTCAAGATGTCATACACATACTTTGTTTGATGAATAAACATCCCATCCTCCTTCTGTTCAACTTGTAATCCCAGAAAGTAAGACAGCTCACCCATAGCGCTCATTTCGAACTTACTCTTCATCACCTGCTCAAACTCTTTACACATACTCTCATCTGATGACCCAAAGATGATGTCATCCACGTACACCTGTACTAGCAGAAAATCTTCCTTCTTCCTCTTGATGAACAGTGTACTGTCAATCTGACCTCTTTCAAAACCATTCTTGATCAGATGTGTAGACAGTGTCTCGTACCACGCCCTGGGAGCTTGATGTAACCCATACAAAGCCTTATCAAGTTTGTACACTCGATCTGGATAATCTGGATCAACGAACCCATCTGGTTGTGAGACATACACCACTTCTTGGACTTTCCCGTAAAGAAATGCACTCTTCACGTCTAGTTGGTAAACTTTAAAGCCCTTGAATGTTGCGAAAGCTAGAAACAAACGAATTGCCTCCAACCTTGCCACTGGTGCAAACACTTCATTGTAATCAATCCCTTCCTGCTGATTGAAACCTTTTACCACCAATCGAGCCTTGTTTCGCGTCACTATCCCTCTGTCATCCTTCTTGCACTTAAACACCCATTTAGTTCCTATCTCTCTCTCACCTTTAGGAAGGTCAACCAACTCCCAAACCTTCAACTTAGCAAACTGAGCCAATTCCTCTTGCATAGCTTCAACCCATGAATTATCTTTAAGAGCCATATGAATGTTCTTCGGCTCCTCTTGGGAAATAAAACAGCTATACAAGCACTCATTCACAATCCCAGTCTTCTCAATCGAAACAAATAAACCAGAATTCGCTGCTATGCTTCTTCTCGTCTGAACACCTGCAGTAGGATCTCCAAGTATCATGTCAACTGGATGATCTCTATTTGGTCGTGTAGTAGCAACAGCATCCACTTCTAAATTATCACCCAGGTTTGATCCAACCTCCCCCTGAATGTTCTGATCTGCAAATGGATTAATGAAATCCTCCCCCTCAATGGGTTCAGAGTCACTATCACTTGAATCAGGATCAGCAGCACCATGGGAAGTTTCCGCAGCATCTGTCATATCAACATTCGATCTAGGCATGAACTCGCCTTCATCTTCTCCACCAAGCATTGTTTGAATCAACTGAGAATCATCTGCATTTGGAAACTCAGGAATATTAAATGACTTAAAAGTGCTTTCATAATCATATAATATAGCTGGACCACTCGTTGATTGTTGAGGTTTGTATGAAGTAATTTCCACATTATAAACAACCTCAATTTTACCAGTTTTTAGATTAAAAACCCTTTTATTCGGTGCGCCAGGTACGTAACCTAGAAAGTAGCCTTCGTCAGCCACCTCACCGAATTTTTGTTTATCTTTATTACGCACAATAGTGCAGGGTAATCCAAATGGTTCAAAACCTTCTAAGTTTGGTTTCTTGTTAAACATTAATTCATGACAAGTTTTATTAAAACGTTTAACAGTCAAAACTTTGTTTAGGACGTAGCAAGCTGTATTCACAGCTTCTCCCCAGAAAAGAACTGGTAGCTTTGAATCTGAAAGCATCGTCCTAGCGGCTTCAATCAACGTCCTGTTTTTCCTCTCAGCAACTCCATTTTGTTGAGGTGTATAAGGAGCAGAATATTGATGTTCAATTCCTTTTTGAAGACAGTAGAGATCCAGAACTCGATTCTTGAACTCCGTGCCATTATCACTCCTTATCCTCTTGATCCTTGCATCATGGACGTTTTCCAATTTCGTAAAAAGATCTATCAGCATCTCCGCCGTCTCATCTTTTGTACCTAAAAAGAAAACCCATGAATATCGTGAATAATCATCAGTGACAACTAAACAATAGTACTTTCCACCTATGCTCCTTACGTTCACTGGACCGAATAAATCCATGTGAAGTAATTCATAAGGGGCATCTATGGAATTTACTGTTTTTGATTTGTGAGGTTTCTTATGTTGTTTTCCCTTTTGACATGGAAGACATTTATCTTCCACGTGAAACCTCTGCATTGGAACCCCTTTCACTAGCTCATTTTTAACAAGGTAATTCATTTTTCGATAGTGAATATGGGCCAAGCGTCTGTGCCACAACATCGATTCAGCTTCAGATGCTTTTGATAGTAAGCACGCCACCACAGCAGTTGGATCATTAGCACCCATGTCCATGACATAAGTGTCATTTCTCCTTGGCGCTCGCATCACTATCCAATCGTCCGGAATCTTCAAACCTGGTTTCAACACTAATGCTTCATTCTTGGTAAAATGGACCGAGTGACCCTTGTCGCAGACTTGTGACACGCTCATCAGATTGTGTTTAAGCTGCTCCACATAGTTCACTTTGTCCAGAGTGATCTTCCCATTGGTCACCTTTCCTCGTCCTGTAATTCTACCACCTTTAGCACCCGCAAAATTCACCTTTCCACCATCATAATCTTCAAATTCAGTCAACAATCTCGCATCCCCCGTCATGTGCCTGGAGCAGCCACTATCAACATACCATAAGTTGATAATCCTCCTTAGCAGCTCCTGCACACACCAACCAAAAAATTAGTTAGATTGGGGGACCCAAGCCTTAATGGTCTTGGGTCGTCCAAATTCACCAACTACTGGAACATCCATCCAAAATCCATTACTCCTAACTGGAGTCTTGGATCTCAGACCTGTTGATGGAATTTGATTTTGATTTCCACTAGGTCTTTGGTCCTGAGGGTTCCTATACGTATTTGGACTATTTGACCTTTGGAAATTATGATTTTGATATCTAGAATTTTGATTCCAAGAAGCATTATTGTTGTAATTTCGAAAGCCATTGTTATAAAAAGTTCGACCACCATTATTTTGGTATCGATTTTGATATTGACCTTGACTTCTGAAATTATTAGCATTATGATTGTTCATTCTTGGTGAACTGCTTCTAGGTCTCTCAAATCTGCCTGGTGGAGATCTAGGCTGAAATCTTGGTTGATTTCTTTGAAAACGAGGAACTTGAGGAGTTCCTTTTTCAGCCTTATCTTCACCAACAGCAACATTTTCTGGTTGCTTAGGAGCAGATTTCTTTGGAGAATTTGCAGCTTTCTCCTGTTTATCACCACTATGCTCTGGTGACTTCTCTCTCTTCTCCTCACTCACTTGTGCTTCACTCTTTTTGTTTGGACAGCAGCTAGCTACATGTCCCTTGGTGTGACATTTGAAGCACGATTTCTTTTTCGAAGACTTCTTTTCTGAAGCCTTAGAACTAGATTCGGGTTTTTCTTCTGATGATGCCTTAGAAGGATTTGGTTCAGTTTGCTTAGTTTCAAAATTTTCTTTGTTCTTGTTCTTAGCAAACTCTATATTAGATTCATTTTCAATAACAGCTGTTTCGTTTTTCATGTCACTTCCTTGAACAAAATTAACCTTTTTAACAAAAGTTGGATTGTTATTTTTAGGATGTGATGTGTTCTTTTTCAAAACAGGTTTGCTGTTATTATCCTTCTTAGCATCAGCATTCTCAAACACATTTCCTTGACGTGACGTGGAACTACTTGGCAATGTTGACCCAAAGTCCATGAGCTCATCTTCATTAGGCAAGAAAGAATAGTCATGACTAACAGGAGGTGGAACTTCATTGAAACCATGAAATCCCACACTGGTTTTGTCATTACTTTTCTTCAAGCCACCCATCATATGTTTCATAACAAAAGTAGAATCCCTGAATTGACCTAATTTCTTTTCAAGTTCAACAATTCTTAGTTGTGCATCTGACAACTCTTTGCATTTATCAGAAATCTCTTTTGTTTTCTCAGCCATCATGTCATGAGCTAAGTTTATGACTTGAAGTTTTTCATTTAGTTTACAGGTTACAGCTTCAATTTTAGTTTCATAACCTTGTATTTTCTTCAAGTATGAGGATTCGTTTCTTTTAGCAAAAAAGTTTGCTTCTTTTATGGTAGACATCTCGCCCACCAGACTTTGGTTTTGTGTGGACAACCTATCAACTTCACCCTGTAATTCACGACATTTTAAACACACAGAATTAGACTTTACCTCTCCTGTTTGTTTATCAAGGTTGGCCATGAGAGCTGCAAGCTGATCTTTCACTCTTTTGTATTCAGCTTCCTTTTCTTCAGCTTCCCGTTCCTGGTCAGACTTTTGCTTTTTCTCCTCAGCATCTGATGTCTGATCAGCCTTCTTTTCTTCAGCTTTACTCTCTGCCTTCACCTCTGCCTCAGCATCACTTTTCTTCTCAACTTTAACATCATCTACTGTAGCTTCACCATCATCAATTTGCGTTATCTCTGCCATGAACGCCTGAGTGACATTGTCATCATTCTCCAAGTGAACACTCCAGTCATATGAACCTTCTCTAGCAGTAGAGATCAGCGCTCTCGAGTTAGAGTTGTTTGAAGCATTTCTATTGTTTGAACTCTGACTCGAAGTATCCTGCTTTTGTTTTTGACATTCCCTGGCGAAATGCCCATAACTTTGACAGTTGAAGCATCTCACTTTGGTCTTATCAAAACCAACAGTCTTTCCTATAAACTTTCTTCCAGTTCGGTTCATAAACCTCTTCACTCTTCTAGTAATCATGGCCATTTGCCACTGCAAATCCATATCTTCAAGATCATCAGGGTCAATCTGATCGTAATCTTCATCTAAAGTGGCAGGATCAGATATCTTCCCCTGAATGTAGTTTTCATATGAAGCAACAAATGAAGCAAGTAGAGCAAGATGCTCTTCAGCAGACTTCACACTCATTGGCATCGACTTAACACCACTACTCTGCTTAAAACCAGATGTTCTCTTAGCTCCTGTTGATCCACCTGAAGCAGCTACAAAACACACATCACCATCATCATTTACTGTGACCTGCTCATTTTCATGCGAGAGAAAAGCAGTGGCTGAGTCGCTAGAAGCATCATGAGATGAAGACGATGTAAGCCCATTGTAGATCCCTGGATCTTGAACCTGATCATATCCAGTGTCCTTCTTCTTCATGTTGAGCTCATAAGCTCTTAGCTTTCCAACCACTTCTTCTAGCTCCTTTGTGTCATAATCTGCTTCTCCTTTTATCATGAGAGTGTAGATATCCCATTTAGCAGGTAGAGCATCCAGCAGCTTGTCATTTTTCTCTATGTCAGTATAGCATTCTATATCATAATTGTCCAATTCTGACATCAAATGATAGTATCGAGTGATGACGTCCTCAAGAGACTCGTTTTTCATGTGCTTAAACACAGCAAACTGCTTCTTCAGTAAATCAACTTTGTTCTTCTTGACATCAGGATTTCCTTCATATCTCTTTTCTAGCGCATCCCACATTGCCTTTGAAGTAGTGTACTTCTTAAAGGTATGCTTGATGCCATCAGGTAAAGACATTTTAATGGCTGCCAAGGCTCTCTTTTCAGCCTCATACATTTTCTTCTGTTCAGCATCCATATCAACATAAGCAGTTACACGTTGTCTTCCCTCAAAGTCATGAGTTGGGTTCGCATACCCATCCTCTATGCACATCCACATACGAGTGTCCTGGTACTCAACAAAGGATTGAAACCGATCCTTCCATGTCAAGTAGTTCTCCACCTTCATCATCTTAGGTGGTTTGTTCGTTGTGCCTACCTCATGTTCCATTCTTAAGAGTTCGTTCAATTTAGACATGTTCGACATTTTAACTTAATCAGACTGGTAAAACCGTACAAAATTTTTCCGAAAACAGAGGTTACCAAATTACACCGTTAGAATCGTCTCGAAATATTTTTTTTTTTTTTTTTACCCTAAAAATCAAAGGAATTCAACGGTCCAAACGGTTCTGTCTAACGAGCTACGGATCAATTTCTATTTGCAAAACAGTCAAATTTTCTCGACGCTTGCCAATGAAAATTCCACCCCTTTAATTTCGCTGGTTTTTAAATTTGCTGATAATTTCGCTGGACTGCTGTTAATTTCGCTGGTCAGAAGGTCAATTTCGCTGGTTTATTTTCGCTATTACGACGACTAGTGAAGTCGCTGAAACCGTGATGATTTCGCTGTGGACAATCACACGGTTACCAAAGTCGCCTTTGGATTTACTTCGCCGATAAGTATGCTGGACTGTTAAATTCGCAGGTCACACAAATTCGCTGATCTTGTAAATTCGGAAACTTAATCTGTTGAACTTTCTGAAGATTCTATCTCCTCTCCAACACAATCTGCAAAATCAAAACAGCAAATCAGCAAGCTTTAAACGAAATTCTTATGAACTTAACGAAGAACACGAAGAACAGTCTTCGAATTCCAGCCAAATACTCGTCAAAATCCAACAGAAATCGTCCCGAAAACCTGCAAATCAGCAAACAAACAAAGCAGAAGATCAAAACAGCCAACAAAATTCGAAAATTTTATCAAAAATTTCGAAAATTTCAAAACCCTAATTTTCAGATTTCGAAAATTTCTTCCCTGTTTCTGCAGCCAACAATTCTGAACCGAGCCTTCAAGAGCCTAATGCTCTGATACCAATTGTAGGTCCCCTATTCGTATGGATCTTTAACAGAATTGTCAATCCAATCAAGAGTGCGGAATCCTCTTGATCAGAATATCACAGAAACAAGTAGAAGAACAGAAACAGCAAGACACTTTTAAACCAGGATCTTTATTGATTATCTAAACAAATGTTTTACAATCAATCAAACCCTAACCACTCTCAAATTCGTCCAAGACCTTTGTCTCTCACGAAAATACTCTCAAACAATGTTCTGGCTGATTCACTGATTAACCTTAACCCTAAAGCCTAACCTTGTTTATATAACACAAGGTTTGCTACTTGGGCCAAGGCTTCCAACATGGACTGCGAATTGGTCTAAGCCCAATTCGTTTCCCACATCCCCATAAGTATGGGTTTAGTTAGCCCAAACATTACAACTAACTATTACAAAGCTAAACCCGCTAACTGTTTATCGTTTTACTAATTACAAGATATCCAAAGACCAAATCTAAGCTGTTGTCACAAACATGCACCAACAAACTCCCCCTTGACAATAGTTTCATAAAATAACTTTGTCTTCAGTCATCTTGCAATCTTCATGTAGTCTTGCACTGTCTTTGGTCTTTGGATAGCTTCAGCTTCAATAGCTTCTGTCAGCAACAGTTTTTTCCCTTTCTTATGGTAGATATTAACTTTTTATATGGTTATTGGTTTTTAACATTGGTTATGTTTTTGAATTTCAAGTTATTACATTTTTTCATATCTTAACTGTGCTTTTAACCACTATATGCCATGTCTTGAAAGTTTAATCTATGTTTTAAGTAGTTTTTGTTCCCGTTACACATATGATAGATCAAAAACGATATAAAAACAACTTTTAAAGATAAGAAGAAATTGATATATTCGGATATTAAGATTGCTGATTATTTTTTACAAATAAAATATTGTTTATATAACTCAGTGTTGAATGTGTTATATATATTTTAGAAAATTACACATATTATAGATAAAAAACGATATAGAAACAAGTTTTACATATATAAAGAAATTAATATTAATATATTCAGATAATAATAATATTGCTGTTTATTTTTAAAAAAATATATTATCATGGCTTTTTAAAAATATATACAAAATTTAAATTTTAAACAGGGAAGTGATCATATTTATGTCTGATTGATATTATACCTTTAACTAAATAGATTAACCAAAAAGAAGTTGATATATTAATTTAAATAATATTTAAAGTATTTAAAGTTTACTTGACTGTTTTTTTAAATTTTATAAATCCTTAACTCATGCTAATGATGTTAATAATTTATTCAAAAAGTATATTCTTATTTTATTATATGTTAATCAATTAACCATTTAACATGATTTAAAATAATCAGGATCCCATTCTTTCTTTTATCTTTCTCTTTTATGCAGAGAGAGTATAGTGTTGTTATTATTAGAAGATAGTATTATGAACTTAGTACTACATATAGAATACTAGACTATGATTGTCATTTTTAAACCTTGCATTATAGTTTTGACCTGTTACATTATAAGCTTTTTATATAAGATGTAACATAAATATCCTATTTATATTCATTTTAATTATAGAAAGTTAACTGTCACTTAATAGGTTGCAATTTAAAATTTGATCCTTACTTTTCAAGTGATTAATCATAAAAAATTTCGTCCTTACTTTGCAATTTCAAACTGATAATTATGGAAACTGATTATTCATAAAATTTAGATTACTCTATTTTTTATATTTTAGTAAAGGTTGACAATTATAATTAAAATAAAAAATATCGCTTCCAAAATTATGTGCTCACTTTCTTTTATAAATAAGTCTCATTTGTTATGTTTCATACACATCACATCTACTGACTTTGTATATTTCGCTATACATATCTTCTGGTATGAGTTTGTGAGTTTCATTGTAATTCATATAGTTATTTTATTCCTGAGTTAACATATGATGTTTTTCATGTACCTTTCTTCAAAGATTGTTGTATATCATCATCAAGTAACTTATCTTAATTCTTTTTATTAATTGCAGAGATGGAACATGCTGCTATCACACTTCTTAATAATATTGATCTTAATGTTGATGATTACACTATCAGAATTCGCATAGTCCAGCTATGGACAAGACCTACCTTCAACAATCCTAGGAAGATTTATTGCTACGACATGATATTCATGGACCAGGAGGTTTTTTTAGGCCAATGCATACGTTTATTTGAATTTCAAATTAATGTGTTACTCTTTATAATTAATTACAAAATGTTGTTTTTTAGGGCACCAAAATGCAGGCATTTGTTTTACAAAAAAAAACACTACTGGTTATCAGCATTTGCTTAAAGAAAATCAATGTTTAACTATTCGTAACCCTTCGATGGGTGAAAATCGTCAAAAAGTTAAATATGTTCATAGTTCGTTGAAGATCAATTTAAATGACAACACTACTGTAGAAGAATGCAACGAGCCTGTTGGTGCTGGATGGGGATTTGATTTTTCTCCATTTGATTCTGTTGTGGATGACCCTCATGATGATGGCAAGTCTTTCAAAAGCCCGATTGGTACTTTATTTTTAAATTTTTTCTTCAATTTTATTAATTTTATATTATATTTTTTAAGTAATATTAATTTCATTATTTTGTATTCTTTAGATGTTATTGGTTTTGTGGTTAAGTGTCTTCCGTCAGAGGATAAAAGTGAACATAATAACGGCAAAGACAAGAAGAAGACTACCTTTATTTTGGAAGATTTGCAGTACATTCTTATATATATATATATATATATATATATATATATATATATATATATACCTACTTTTACTTATATATTTCTCTTATTTTATATATTTTTTACAACTAACAACTTACGTATTTAAATTTTATTATGTAGACACCATCAGATTTACGTGACGTCATGGGGTTGTTATGCTGATCGGATTTTAGAATTTGAGAAGAACAATAAGGATGAAAAGAATGTTGTGGTCGTTGTTCAGTTTGGGAAGTACAGATTTTGGGGAGGTATATTCTACACCGACACTCTCACTTATCATTCAACTACATATTTAATTTATTCAAGTTGTCGTTTTATTTACATGTTGCTATAATTAAACAGGTAATTTGTTTGTCTCGAATTTGTATAATGTAACTCGAGTCTTCATAAACACTGAAGTAAAAGAGATTTTGGATTTCAAGAAAAGGTTAGTAATCGTATTACCTTTTTTATAATATCTTTTTAATATATATTACTTTTGTAACATATATTATTTTTCCTGTACAGTTTCCTTTCTCAGCTTACTGCTTCAACGTCTTCCGGTTATTCTGGATTGAGCTATTCTGCAATCAAGTCAACGACTGAGGAATATCTATCTGATGGTTCCTTTAGTACAATTGGAGCATTAAGCGAAATCTCCGAAGTATTGTTACAATTATTTATTGTTTTATTTTTTATACTTATTATTTTTTCCTTTCAAAATGTTCTAAATTGTCTATTATGTATACAGGAAAAGTTTGTTATTATCCTCGGAACAATTAAGAGCTTTGCTTCAGAAGACTCATGGTTTTACAATGCATGTAAGAGTTACAACAAAAAGGTTATTACCAACACTATTTGCAAGGACAAGGAAGATGGAAGTGAAGGATCTGATTTACTAACTGTCTTGGAATGTCAGACTGATCGTTGCAATAAAAGGACCGTTTTGTCTGTTCCCAGGTTAATTTACTTGATTCATTTATTGTCCTAAACATATTACATGATTGTTAACAAAATCTTATGTTAAATTTTGGCAGGATAAAAGTTCTAATACGTGTTCAGGATTGTACCGGGATTGTCACTTTGACGTTGTTTGAACGTGAAGTTGTTAAACTGTTAAAGGTTAACGCAAACCAGCTTTTGGATAAAAACATTGAGGTAAGTTATATCGTGGGAATAACATTTCCTTACTTCCTTTATACATTTTAATGTTTATATTTTAAACGGGTATGTGTATAAATTATGTCTCGAAGCTATGCAATATGACAATCTTAATGTTTATCTAACAGTTAGCCAGCGATGGTAACTTTCCCAAGGAGCTGAAGGCATTGTTAAATCGGCGGTTTGCGTTTAAGATAGCCATAGGTTCGTTTAACATAAAAAACAAATCAGATGGCTACTCGGTGTCGAAGTTGACCGAAAATCCTGCAATCATCGCCGATCTTGATAGGCATTTTGATGCTTTCCAGGTTCTAAATACCTTCTATACGTTAGTTGTACTTTTTTGTTATAAAAACTTATATCATGTTACAATATTTAATGAAATATATGAAATAAATACAACCTGCTGATGATGAACCTTTAAATGCTTTTCCGTCTGATTCAAATGCAACTGTCAACTTTCATGTTAAGGTATGTCAAACAAATTATGGAATTCACTATTGGTTCAATATTTTTTCATTCACCTTATTTTATCAATTGTTTTTTAAGCTTTTTATTATTAAATTTCAGGATTCTGTTTCCCGTACTGGCGATGAAGATACCCCGGTGTCTAATTTGAGCAAAAACATGTTTACGACACCCTCTCCACCTGAGATGAACTGTTCTGTCAACATGCTTGACAATGAACTTAAGCGTAATTTGGATGCCGTGTATGATGTGGATTTATGTTCTTCTCAGTCGTCAACTAAACCGCGTAAGAGTGATTGTAAGAAAGATGAAGACTCGAATGTGAATGTGGGGCTTTTGAAGCCAAAGGTTGAAAAGTAGTGTGCCGAATCTAATAGTCATCTCTGTGTTTTCCAAAACTTTTCTATGTGTTTTTGAACAATCATATTCAGTACTTTTTATTTCATTACTTGATGTTGGTATTTTTCCTACTATATGTGGCGCTTTATCTTTGTTATCGTTTTATCAATAAGAGATGATATTATTAATTATCATTTGCATTTTTTATGTACGTCGATTTCTATTTATTGTACGTAGGGTTTTTATTATTTCGTTATCATTCTAAACTTATATGTTATGACTTGATGTTACTTTTTTACCGACTATGTATTATGTATTATGCTTATTTTGGTTTTTCATTGTTAATTATTCTTTGTTAAATCAACAAATAACGTTATATTTATATTAATATTTCTTTTTCCAACTTTGTCAAAACTACCATCGTAATAACATTTTTAGTATACTACAGTTTTAAACAAATTTTAAAAAACATGCCATATTAAATGATAGTCCGTTTCCATTATTCAATTTTTTTTTAAAAAACATGCCATATAAACGAAATTTAATTTTCGTAAGTACTAAACTATAAGTTGATTTAAATTTAAATGTTGAAATTAAACATAATATGTATATTAAAGTTGGAAGGTTTGAAAACATCAATATATATGGAAACTTTATTCTGTTATTTAATTTTAATTAAAAATATTATTCAAAGTTTTGACTTTCCAATATTATGAAATTAATCATTAATAACATAATGAATATACTTAAATCTTTACATTACTAATGGATTTAAGTTTTACAAATTTTAATTTTATAAATACTAAAATATAAGGCGTATTAAATTTTAAATGTTGAAATTAACCATAATATTTATATTAAACTTGGAAAGTTGGATAATCATATATATATAGAAACTTTATTCGGTTTTTATATTTAGTTTAAAAAATATTATTTAAAGTGTTGACTTTCCAATATTATGAAATTAATCATTAATATCATAATGAATATACTTAAATGTTTACATTACTAATGTTTCCTTATAAACAGGATATACAACATATAAATCTGTTCATCTCATTTCATCTCATTTGTGGTTTGTAGTTCAACCAATACATCCCTTTCACTACTAGGGTATTGTAAGCCAATTTGAACAAACGATTACTTTCTTATTCCAAAAACGTCATCCGCAATGTATAAACCTGTCGCAACCCCCGAGCCCTGTTTCCCGGAAACGGGCGGACGCGATCTCAGAGTTTCGGTGGTATCAGGTTATTTAATCTTGCAGCGGAATTTACATCAGGATCGTAGTTAGGAAATGTTTATCAGAGTAAAACCACCTCATTTAATATTAATAATCACATGGGTAAAACCCAAGTTTCTTAGTACAATATATTTATAGGGATAAACCCTATTTTATTGAATTTTAAAACATCGTTTATTTGGTAACTTTTATAGCCACATTTTCCCAAGCCTTCAGTGCTCTCCAGCTGGCTTTTTATTAATTGGATGTCACAGTGGGTTACCTGAAACGTGTTTTAAAAACATTTATCAGTCGGAAATACTGGTGAGTGAATCCCAGTTTAATCAAGTTTAAATAAAAGTCACAGTGAACAGTATTGAGAGCGATCACATTGTTTATTTCTACCAAATTACTCCATTAGTACTGTCAACCCTGACCTGTGGGTCATATTACCCATTGGCTAACTCATTGTCCAATGGTAACATATTGTCATCCTCGACTTACTACTCACAGTGTAGTACATTTTGTATACAAAACCCCAACATACCGGCAGTAATTGAAGAACTACAAAGACTCAATCACTGCTAATTTTCATGGTAAAACATTTAAGGTTTGGTAAAACATTACCAAAAAGATTAACAAAAAGAGGATAAACTCACATTGCTATCTTAGACTTCTTGTAAGGGTTTCCTGGATATAATCTATAATTTATACAAATGTACATTGGTTAGTATCATAACCCTTTGAAAATATTAATGATACCCTCCCCGAGACGGCATTCCAACAACTACGTCGGGCAGAACCACGACAGTTGTTACGGAACCCTAAATCAATCGGACAGCGTAACTATTACGAAACTGGGGTTATAATACTTACAACGGAGCAGAACCTCGCTAATTAGGGGTATAATACCCGCGTATTATAACTCTACTACAGAAATTGTGATTTAGAATGAAAGGAATGAGCGACGGAAAACGAAAACTGATGGCCTTCTTATATAGTTGCTGAAGTTGGTCCTCACGCGGCCCGCGTAAAGGTAAGCGAAGGCTTACGCGGCCCGCGTCAACATATGGTCAACGCGTAGCTTAGCTGATTCGATGTGTAGGTCCGCCACGATGTCGACACGTGTCAGCTCAGGATGTCTCCGCGTTTGATGATCTCTCGTGGCCCGCTTCCATGTAAGCTTAAGCTTACGCGGCCCGCTTGAACTAAAGAAATCAATGATTTCTGATTCTAGCCTTCATACCGCCCGCGTAAGGGTTTGAGGTGGGTTCACGCGGCCCGCCTCAGCCCTAATTTAAACTCTTATATTTT
Organism: Helianthus tuberosus; assembly: GCA_030545235.1. Lineage (NCBI taxonomy): Eukaryota > Viridiplantae > Streptophyta > Magnoliopsida > Asterales > Asteraceae > Helianthus > Helianthus tuberosus. Next base: position 38,711 of record JARYGA010005796.1, read on the forward strand.
ATTTACATACTATAACGTATTCCGGGCTTGGTTTTCACATACGGGGTGTATTTATAGACATATAAGGATATTTTATAATATACTAAGGTATCGGGAATATTTATGAGAGTGTTGGTTTTACCGAGGGTTGTTACAAAACCATCAAAGCATGATTCCAATTGTTTGGGAATTCAATCAAACCAGGAAAACACTTCAAGTTGTGAGTTTTTATTTATCTTTCACATTGTTTATTTGTTTATATATGATATATATGATTATAATTATAATGTAATTCATTTTTCTTTATTAAAATGATAGCTACTTCAAGAAAATCCAAGCGTAGATCTTCATGTACGTCCAATAATCCATTTAATATAAACAACTCAACATGTAACACTTTTTGGATTCTTGTGTTGTTAGTCTATTTTGTATATCTACAATAACAATCTAGATATGTGATATTTATGTTATGAGTCTTTTATTTAGATGTTGCGGCTGGCATCTCAAGAAGTCCTTTTTCAGACATTACCAATGGTATTGAACTACTCTCATTTACTAACTTATGTTACAAATATTTAAATTTCAGTTCAGAATGTATATTTATTTTATAGTTGTCAATTGATTTGAACGCATAAACTATGTACTACAAATAACATATAAACTAAAATTAGATCAGGTAGATATTTATAAACACGGTTACATAGTAGCAGTCCAAACTACATAAAGATCGTAGCTATCAAACATGTTAACCTACTACAAAACAACTTTTAACACTACATAAGTTAGGATACCTTTCTTCATTACCCAAAACAACCATATGTTATGGTTCAACCCTGTTTCAAAGTTTCAAACATCACCACTAGCGGAAAACATCGGTAAGGAACAAAACACCAATATCTGCAAAGTACTGGAACTTGCAATTATCACCTTCTTTTATGTTGTTATCTTTAAGCCATATCTGCAAAAATATCGCTTCCAAAATTATGTGCTCACTTTCTTTTATAAATAAGTCTCATTTGTTATGTTTCATACACATCACATCTACTGACTTTGTATATTTCGCTATACATATCTTCTGGTATGATTTTTGTGAGTTTCATTGTAATGCATATAGTTATTTTATTCCTGAGTTAACATATGATGTTTTTCATGTACTTTTCTTCAAAGATTGTTGTATATCATCATCAAGTAACTTATCTTAATTCTTTTTATTAATTGCAGAGATGGAACAGGCTGCTATCACACTTCTTAATAATATTGATCTTAATGTTGATGATTACACTATCAGAATTCGCATAGTCCGGCTATGGACAAGACCTACCTTCAACAATCCTAGGAAGATTTATTGCTACGACATGATATTCATGGACCAGGAGGTTTTTTTAGGCCAATGCATACGTTTATTTGAATTTCAAATTATTGTGTTACTCTTTATAATTAATTATAAAATGTTGTTTTTTTAGGGCACCAAAATGCATGCATTTGTTTTACAAAAAAAAAAACACTACTGGTTATGAGCATTTGCTTAAAGAAAATCAATGTTTAACTATTTGTAACCCTTCGATGGGTGAAAATCGTCAAAAAGTTAAATATGTTCATTGTTCGTTGAAGATCAATTTAAATGACAACACTACTGTAGAAGAATGCAACGAACCTGTTGGTGCTGAATGGGGATTTGATTTTTCTCCATTTGATTCTGTTGTGGATGACCCTCATGATGATGGCAAGTCTTTCAAAAGCCCGATTGGTACTTTATTTTTAAATTTTTTCTTCAATTTTATTAATTTTATATTATATTTTTTAAGTAATATTAATTTCATTATTTTGTATTCTTTAGATGTTATTGGTTTTGTGGTTAAATGTCTTCCGTCAGAGGATAAAAGTGAACATAATAACGGCAAAGACGAGAAGAAGACTACCTTTATTTTGGAATATTTGCAGTACATTCTTATATATATATATATATATACACCTACTTTTACTTATATATTTCTCCCATTTTATATATTTTTTACAACTAACAACTTACGTATTTAAATTTTATTTTGTAGACACCATCAGATTTACGTGACGTTATGGGGTTGTTATGCTGATCAGATTTTAGAATTTGAGAAGAACAATAAGGATGAAAAGAATGTTGTGGCCGTTGTTCAGTTTGGGAAGTACAGATTTTGGGGAGGTATATTCTATACCGACACTCTCACTTATCATTAAACTACATATTTAATTTATTCAAGTTGTCGTTTTATTTACATGTTGCTATAATTAAACAGGTAATTTGTTTGTCTCGAATTTGTATAATGTAACTCGAGTCTTCATAAACACTGAAGTAAAAGAGATTTTGGATTTCAAGAAAAGGTTTGTAATCGTATTACCTTTTTTATAATATCTTTTTAATACGTATTACTTTTGTAACATACATTATTTTTACTGTACAGTTTCCTTTCTCAGCTTACTGCTTCAACGTCTTCCGGTTATTCTGGATTGAGCTCTTCTGCAATCAAGTCAACGACTGAGGAATATCTATCTGATGGTTCCTTTAGTACAATTGGAGCATTAAGCGAAATCTCCGAAGTATTGTTACAATTATTTATTGTTTTATTTTTTAAACTTATTATTTTTTCCTTTCAAAATGTTCTAAATTGTCTATTATGTATATAGGAAAAGGTGTTATTATCCTCGGAACAATTAAGAGCTTTGCTTCAGAAGACTCATGGTTTCAGAAGACTAAGAAGATATATGATGCAAAACTATTTAGATGCTATGGCTTTATGTAAATGGTTTGGTTATCCTGATTTTTTTATAACCATTACATGCAATCCCAAGTGGCCAGAGGTAAAACGGTTTCTTAAAGACACAACTTATAATCCAAAAGATAGGCATGATATCCTATCAAGGTTATTTAAAGTGAAGCTGGATGCGATTTGTAAAGATTTAAAGGAACGTCATATGTTGGGAAAAGCAGCAGCAAGTATGTAACCTGATTTCTTTTATATTTTTAATATATTTGTTACATTTTCATGTATTGTTTTTAATTATTTTTTATGCAGTTATTTATACAATCGAGTTTCAAAAACGTGGCTTGCCTCATGCGCATTTGTGCTTATTCATGGAACCTGAAGCAAAACTTCCCACTGTTGACCAAGTTGATCCGTTCATATGTGTCGAAATTCCAAACAGAGATGATGACCTAGAGTTGTATACGCTTGTGAAGGATTTTATGATTCACAGACCATGTGGTAATGCTAATATGAACCGCCCATGTATGGTTGATAAACATTGTTCAAAAGGTTTTCCAAAAAGATTTCAAGATACTACCACAATTGACGCCAATGGTTTCCCATTATACAGAAGGAGAGATGATGGAGCAACAGTTGTCAAGAACCGGATCGAGTCAGATAATAGAAGTGTTGTACCATACAACAAAAAGTTATTGAAAAAGTATCAGGCACATATAAACGTTGAGTGGTGCAACCAAGCTGGGTCAATTAAGTATTTGTTTAAGTATATCAACAAAGGGCCTGATAGAGCAACAGTTGTTGTTTTGCATAGCGATAATCAGAATGAACAACCTGAAAAAGATGAGATTAAAGAGTACTATGACTGTAGGTATATCTCAGCATGTGAGGCATCATGGAGGATATTTAGTTACGATGTAAATTACAGATATCCTTCTGTTATCAGGCTTCCATTCCATCTTCCTGGCCTACAGCCGGTTGTCTTTGGACCAGACGAAGAGATCAATTATGTTCTTAACAGACCATCTGTCAAGTGTTCTATGTTTCTGTCTTGGATGGAACGTAATAAAGACCCTGATGACCATTTGGCGCGTACACTAACTTATGTTCAGTTTCCAACTTGGTATGTATGGAAGGTTGAAAATCGTTGTTGGCAACCTCGGAAAAAAGGTAAATCAATTGGAAGAATTTATAATGTTGCTCCCTCACTTGGAGAAGCTTATTTTTTAAGGATCCTGCTTAATAAGGTCAAAGGACCTAAGTCATATGACGATATCAAAACTGTTAATGGTCATGTACATGATACATTTAGAGATGCGTGTTTTGCACTTGGTCTTTTAGATGATGACAAAGAGTACATCGAAGCAATTAAAGAAGCAAACGAAACAGCAACAGCTTCTTATGTCCGAAATTTATTTGCCATGATGCTATTGTCCAACACTATGTCAAGACCAGAGATCGTATGGGAAAGCACGTGGAAATACATGACAGATGATTTCATCTACAGATACAGTAAATTACATCGTGTTGAAGGTACATATTTATATCGCTCACCTATCCATGATGAATATGTAAATAAAATTTCATACTCATTGTATCTGTATTTCAACATGTAACAGGTTTATCAATTCCAGACGACGAACTTAAAAATTATGCTTTGTTGGAAATTGAAAAGTTTTTAGGTATGAATAGCTCATCACTACAGAACTTCTCAACAATGCCTTTTCCAGATTCTTCTTCGTTATCTGATCTCGACAATCGTCTAATTAACGAGGAGCGTACTTACGACGTATTAACTCTCGCAGGGGAATATCTTAATCTGTTGAATATGTTAACTGATGAACAAAGGTCGGTGTTTGAAGAGATAATGAAATATGTTGATGGTAACACTGGAGGGATGTTTTTTGTTTACGGATATGGTGGCACCGGTAAAACCTTTTTATGGAAGACGTTATCTGCGGCACTTTGATCAAAAAGAGAAATTGTATTAAATGTTGCCTCGAGTGGAATTGCATCGCTGTTATTGACAGGCGGCAGGACTGCACCCTCCAGATTTCGTATTCCTTTGAATCTTAATAAGGATTCGGTATGTCATATAAAACCAGATAGTGATGTTGCTAAATTGTTGCATCAAACCAAACTTATTATATGGGATGAAGCACCTATGGTCCATAAACATGCGTTTGAAGCATTGGACCGAACAATGAATGACATTTTCAATTTTGACACCTCAATAAATTCTGAAATCTCATTTGGTGGTAAGGTTATTGTTTTTGGTGGAGATTTTAGACAAGTCCTTCCCGTTGTTCGAAATGGTGGAAGACAAGAGACAGTGAACGCATCATTAAGTTCTTCGTATTTGTGGAGTAAATGTAAGTTGCTAACGTTGTCAAGGAATATGAGGTTAACCGTTGGAAGATCTCCATTATAGATTGAGGAAATAAATAGTTTTGCTAAGTGGCTTTTGGATATAGGAGAGGGAAATGTTGGTGGTCCTAATGATGGAGAAGCGACAATTGAAGTGCCATCTAATCTTATAATTAATGATACTTCCGATCCCATTTCTAGCCTGATCGAATTTGTTTATCCTTCGATTCTCGAGAACTTCGGCAGTCCTAACTATTTTAGTGATAGGGCTGTACTTGCGCCTAAGAATGAGGTTGTTAACGAGATTAATGATAGGTTGTTAGCGTTGTTTCCCGGTGAAGAAAGAGAGTATCTAAGCTCCGACCGTCTTTGTGCAAGTGAAAATGTTAGTTCAATACAATAAAGATTATACACACCGGATGTTCTCAATGGTCTTAAAGTTTCAGGCTTACCAAATCACAGGTTAGTGCTAAAAGTTGGTGTGCCAGTCATGTTGTTACGTAACATTGACCAAAAAATGGTTTATGCAATGGGACAAGGTTGAAGGTTACAAAGTTGTATAACCGTATAATAGAGGCTGAAATAATATCTGGAGCTAATATTGGTACTCGAACCTATATTCCGAGAATTAGTTTAGTACCTTCAGACAAGAAGATTCCGTTTTCATTTCAAAGAAGGCAATTTCCGTTGGTTGTTTGTTTTGCCATGACTATCATCAAAAGCCAAGGCCAATCACTTTCTAGAGTTGGTCTGTACCTGAGGCAACCGGTTTTCACGCATGGTCAGTTGTATGTCGCGTTATCTAGAGTTAAAACAAGATACGGTGTTAAACTGCTAATTCTGGACAAAGATGGGAAGCCTACAAATAAAACAACTAGCGTTGGGTATAAAGAAGTCTTTAATGACTTATGATTTTTCATTAATACTTATCCTGTATAAAAAATTTGAAAAGAATAACATGTTTTGCCATTTGTTGTCTTATTAGCCCTATTATTTCCAATAGGTGTAACAGTTTTATATATATATATATATATATATATATATATACATATATATAGAGAGAGAGAGAGAGAGAAATGGAATTTGCGTCCCTGTGGTTTGTGTGAAACATCAACAAAGTATTGAATGTTGTACTTAAATACTTTTAAACAAGATGCATTTAATTAAACACAACATAAATGCACACTTGCATTATGTTAAACATACAATACAGAGAGAAAACGTCATACCAAGAAAGATAGAAGGATATCCAACTTGGTAGACTTGATGGAACTTACAGACTCGATAACAAAATACCCTAACATACAATACAGACACAAAACGTCATACCAAGAAAGAAATTCTTTATCTTTACTGACTGGTGCACTTCGGAATGTAGCTGATAACCCCCTTTAGTATAGCTCTTCGATTTTCCTTGAAATTCCAGAGCTCGCTAATTACATATCTGCCACTGGGGTTGTATTCATTCATATGCAATTGATCGTTCTGACCAATCACTTCCTTATGTGCACCGCACCATCTTCCAGGAGGTTGTCAAGTGTTCTCGCCTTCTTAGTTGGTGTTTTGTGTATCTTTACATCCGCAGCCATTCTATACAATAAAAACATCCATAGTAAGACGGCTGATAACCAGATTGTATCATGAACAGCAGAAACTTAAGAAACCCAGATTTCAACATGAACAACAAAGACTTAAGAAACCAAACCCTGTTTTAATCGATTGTATATTTTAAACATTTCAAACAAACTATAAAACAAAAACAATCCTAGATTAACGCCAAAAACCAAAAACCAAAAACCAAAAACCGAGTCTTAATAACCAGAGAAAACCAAAAACATGACAAACAAACCTTCATACTAAGCAAAACCCAAACCTCTGTTTTGATACCCGAGACAAAAAACCACAAGAATCAAACAAAACCTCTGTTTTGATACCCAGAAACTTAAGAGCTGTAGGTAAGATCACCAATTTAAGACTCACTGCACATCAGGATTTACTAATTCTAGCATAACTATATCAATGCCCAAAGTAAACCTTAAATCAATAACATACAAATAATAATAATACAGCTATTCAACTATATAGTATTACACTAATCACACAAAACTACATACAAATCACATTATAACACAAATAACTTTCAAATCAAAATACTAACAACATCAATTGGCACAAACCTTGATCGAAGCTTCTCTGCAACGCAGTCGTAAACCTTCACATAATCCTTCGCAATTTGATTTCTGCAACACAAAACTGAAATTATAACCAGAGTCAAACCAAAGGTCCAAAACACATCGAGTATTGAACAAAACGATAGAAACAGACCCGGAGATGTAGGTTTTTCCGTAGAGGAAGGATTCGAGAGACTTGAGGCCGGCTTCAGTGTGCAGATCGGAGAAAGTAACGGCAATTTCTGCAAACTTTCAAGCTTTGAAGTTTGAGGTGATGAGATAATGAAGAGGCAGAGGGTTTATGAAAAGGAGAGAAACCCTAAATGGCAACGGTTTGAGAGTTGGGATGGAGAAGCTTTCAATGAGTTTCTTGAGAAGTGTGATGGTTCTGATCATTCATATATGTTTATGACTAGCTTAGAACTCCGTATATTACACGGGTTGGATAAATGTAATTTTATATACTAAATAATAAAAAGTTATATCTTTATGAAACTCGCATGTTGTACGGGTTAAATAAATGTAATTTTATATATCAAATAATAAAAAAGCTATATCTTTAAAAACCATGTGTATTACACAGATTAAATAAATGTAATTTTGTATACTAAATACTAACAACGTCGTATCATTAAAAAACCTGTGTATAATAGGGTTGAATAAATCTACCAAATGATAAAAAAAATTACATCCTTAAAACCATGTATATTACATGTGTTGAATAGATCTAAAAAAGAGTTATATGTTTAAAAACCATATGCATTACACAGATTAAATAAAAGTAATTTTGTATATTAAATACTAAAAACATTGTATCTTTAAAAACCCCGCGTTTTACACGAGTTAAATAAATATAATTTTGTATACCAAATAATAATAATAAATTATGTTTTAATAAATTGTCAAACAGTCAAACAGACGGAACACTGACGGAGGGACTAAAACTGTTACGAATTTATAAGCTCAAGGGCTCAAAAAACCAAATAATGAATTTAGAGGCTCAGGTTGATGTTTCACACATACCACAAGGACGCAAATTGCATTTTTCTCATATATATATATAGGGAGAAGATCATGCGAGAACCACCTCTTATTGCGAGAACCAATGAGAACACAACCAAAAATGCCTAAAAATAGCTAAAAATCACACAAATTTTTTTTTAAATATTTTTATATAAAAATCACTACTTTTCGAAGCCAAAAAAAAAATTTAAAAAGTTTTTTTGGCCACTAAAAGTAGCGATTTGAGCATAAAAAATATTAAAAAAAATTTAGATTTTTTTTTTATTTTTTTAGGTTTTTTTAGGTTTTTTGGGGGTTTAGTTTTTAGCATTTTAGCTTGGGGGGGTTAGGTTTTTGGGGGGTGGGGGAGGGGGGTTTAGGTTTTTTTTTTTGGGGGGGGATAGGTTTTTTTTTAGGTTTTTTGGGGGTTTTAGTTTTTAGCATTTAGCTTGGGGGGGGGGGGGGGGTGGGGAGGTTTAGGTTTTGGGGGGGGGGGGGGTTAGGGTTTTTTAGGTTTTTTTAGCTATTTTAGGTTGTGTTCACATTGGTTCTCGCGATGGAGTTCTCGCATGAGCCCCTCCCTATATATATATATATATATATATATATATATATATATATAGGTAGAGGATCCTGTAAAAAGTGTTCAAAGTGTGAGAAGTGTATTATAACACTATATATAATACTATATAACACTATATAAACACCGTATAGCAATATGTAACACCATATAATACCATATAACACTTTGTAACACTATATATCATTATATAACAAATATAACACTATAGGTTGTCTGATAGCATGTCTATGATAGATGTATAGTGTTATATTTGTTATATAATGATATATAGTGTTACATAGTGTTATATGGTATTATATGGTGTTACATATTGTTATACGGTGTTTATATGGTGTTATATAGTATTATATATAGTGTTATAATACACTTCTCACACTTTAGGCCCTTTTTACACTATCCTTACCCTATATATATATATATAGTCTTAGTATCCTGTAAAAAGGACATGTTTTGTGAGAAGTGTGAGAAGGCATAAAAATTCATATCTAGACATCATGTTTTAGACTTACACATAATGTTTTGCGTTGTTTTGGCAAGAAAAACACTAAACATAACAATTTAAGACACAACGCAATGAATTCTAGGCTTAAAACTTAAAACACCATGTCAAGAACATTAAGTAGTATGTTTTAAGTGTTAAATAGTGTCTTTTAAATTTCACGTCTATAATATGTTTCATTGTGTTTTAAATTGTTATGTTTGGTGTTTTTCTTGCCATAACAACAAAAAACATCATGCCTAAGTTCAAAACATGATGCCTACATGTCAATTTCTATGCCTTCTCACACTTCTCACGAAAAGAGTCCTTTTTACAGGAACCTCACTCTATATAGTCTTAGTATCCTGTAAAAAGGACATGTTATATATATATATATATATATATATCTCGAAAACCTTACTTCCCGTTTCCTCTTTCATAACTTCATCTTCATCCTGACATTCCTTTATTGTTTTGAAATCAAGTTAAAAAAAAACCACGCTTACAATTCCCCTCTTTCGTCTTTTTTTCCTCCAAATTATCATTGCATCTCTCCAATCTATAGCTAATCACATCAGTCATTCCAAATTTACGAAGATCGGTGTTTCCAAAATATATAATATGAAGACATTTTTCTATTTTCCTACCTTCCTTCATCATCCCTCTTGCAATCGGAGATCTTTATACCATCATCTTCATCATCGTCGCACTTTTCTTCGCCGATTTTGGTTCAGGTAAGTTTATTAATGCTTCGATTTCTATTTTTCCAACCTATGATTGTTCATTTAGTAAATGATTTTAAGTTATTTGCGGTTAACTGTATGAACCCTAACCTCATGGATACTTGATTTTATAGGTGATAATGTGTATTCTAAGTTTGTATACATTTATTGTTGTTGTTTTACTCACATATTTAAACCGATTGCTATGATTATGTTTTTGCCTGTCGATTATTAAAACCGAAATCTTCACCATTACTTTCTGTTGATATGCTCATCTTTAATGTTATGTTTGTTTAAATTGTTGTTTGATTATGATAATGTTACTTTCCGGCGGATTTTTGAAACTGTTTTTTATACTGAAAGACTTAATTTTTGTGTTCTTGAACAATAAATGAACCATAAGATGCATCTTTCTGTTGTTCTATCCCTGGTGTTATAAGACTTTAGTTGATGATGTTTTTTTTTTCCAATTAGGATAATATCTTTGTATACTCTGCATTTGGTTGTATTGAATGTATTTTATTACCTATTTTTGCAACCACGTAAGTGTTTTAACATTTGTCACTGGATCTGTTAAAAGTATACTTTACGATTATTTGACGTTTTAAACATTGTATGAGATCAGTTAAGGTTATGTGTATTAGATTAAAAGAAATTTTAATATACATTTCTGTTTATTAGTGAATGTTATTATTTTTATTTTAAAAAAGGGTCTGTAATGTTTTAATAAATGTGCATTTTTTGGAATAGTGTTCGAGATCCTACGTTTATATGATTTTTTAGCCTTTTTATTTTCGTTCATCGTGGATTTATAACGTTATTCTATTTATATTAATGTTGTTTATAAATTTCTTGACAGATATGGATCGTGGTTTTTTTGTTTACATCGAGGACAGGAAATTAGAAGAACAGGTAATACGTTTGTTTATAACGTCTTATATATTATTATATTGTTAAGTGACAACCTAACCGTTAAGAAATGTGTATTTAGCATTTTTTTTGTGTTTTTATTATTTAATGACTTAAATGATGTTTGCAGCCTTTACCAGTTTGGTATAACAAGCTAAATGAGTTAGATGGATATCCATTGGAACTGTTTTGTTAATCACTGATGATAAAGCAATATTTGATGTTACAATCAAGGAGTCTATGGACGGTTATTGTCTTTCAAACGGTTGGTCAACTCTTATAAATGTGCTTCAAGTAGACAATGGAGACTATGTTGTATTTGAACTTATGGATGCATTGACGTTTAGAATAACTCATTTTAAGAGTTATCCACACACGGTTCAAGGTTCAAAGTTCCACATTGTTATATTACACCCCGAGAACCGGAATCTGGTATCCTTTAAACAGTTTTTGTTATGTTCAGTAAAGATTTAGATTTTGTACTTATTCAATGGTTTTTTAATTAACTGCAGTGGTTACCTAGAGAGTTCATGCAAGAGCATTTCAACGGTGATAACCTGTTTGACAATTTTCTTATTGTTTTTGACAAAAACCACACGTGGACAGTTACTATGAGAAGACTCTGGGATATCAACCATTTCTTTGTTGATTTTACTCAAGTTTCCAATGATCTATGTTTAATAACTGGCGATGTTATTGTTTTCGAGTTGGTTGATGATTATGTTTTTAGGATTAAACTGTTCCGTCCTAATGGTCTTCAGTCGCTTATTCCGGACCTTGCCATACCAGTGGTGGAATTCATTAAGAATGAGGTTCAAGGTTTTGTTTTGGACCGAGGATTTTATATTGTTATTGCGGACTCCTCAAAAACCGAACAGGTATTGGTTTTTTAATGAAGTGCTATTTGTAATCTATCGAGCGTCTGAGCATCAACTAATGTAATCCCTGTTTGTAATTTACAGTGTCTCCCTTTATGGTATAATAAGTTTGACAACTTGAAGGGCTATCCTTTTGGTCGTGTAGTTATTATAAATGAAGAGGGCAATGAGTGGACTGTTTTGGTGAAATCTACTGCCACTGGGTATTGTTTCTCGAATGGTTGGTCTGCTATGGTTCGTGATGTTGGTCTGGAGGATAAAGATGTTATGGTTTTCCATGTTGTTGATGATCAGATGCTAAAGTTCACTCATTTTAAGGCTGATTGTCTTTCCGGTGTTAAAAACAAGTTTTTTTGTAGAGATGTTATATCCCGAGAACGCTAACTTGGTAATTTATACTTTATTACTTAGGATGAAGAACCAACTGACCTTTTTATTGACGATTTCATTTATTCTTTATTTAGTGGTTGCCGAAAGAGTTTATGAACAGGTATTTCAAAACCGACACTTTGGACGATAACTTTTCAATTCGTTTTGGAGGTACATACATGTGGAATGTGAAAGTGAATAGGCTCTGGGGATCGAACTACTTCATTCAAGATTTCTCACCAATCACCAAAGAACTTCATCTCATATCAGGTGATGTAATCGTTTTTTAGTTGGTTGCAAGACGCATTTTCAACATTCTGCTTTTCCGTCCTAATGGTAAACAGTCTGTTGTTCCCGAGGTTGCCAATATTGTTGGTGTTGAAGAAGAGGAAGTCACAGAAGAAATGGATGTTAGTGAAGATTTGTTATTAGACGGGGAAAATCAAGACATGGAAGATGACATTGTAGACGTTGAACATGATGTGCCAGACATTGAACCGGATCCTGTGTTGGAACCAAACTTTGTTGACGTTCCACAGATTCCGGCCGTTGTTCATCAAGCCAACCAATACGAACTAACATGGTGTCTATCTTTTCGTTTTGTAAGTTTTTCATATTTTTAATGATTTATTTTAATATTATGTAACGCTTTGAAGTTTGTATTTTTTTATTATTTGTTTAATTTGTTTATTTTATCGGACTGTAATGCAGCGGTTCCCAAAGCCATTTGCAGCAAATGTAGATTTGTCTGTCCTTGATGAGATGGTAGTTCAAACTGAGGACGAGTTTTCAATGACATTAGAGATCCGGCAAGAAACGACACGTGGGAAACCTCGGTATGCTTTCAGAGGATGGCGGAACTTCATGCTGCAGGCTGGGTTGGAAAATGGAGCTGAGTTCTTGCTGCGATATTATAGGGATCAAAACACGTTGCGAATTCTTAATCCGAACCCCTAGGGATGTATCTATTGATAGATGGCGTCAGAAGTAAACAATTAATATCGTTACCAAACATGTCGTATGTGCGGTAACAGTTTTGGAACAATTATTACTATATATGTTTTGTTTAAAAAAACTTAATGTGTAACGAACATTATGTCGATGTACTTTTGGGACGTGCTCAAGTGTCTCAAAATATTTTGGTTTAACAATCAAAGTTTAACGGTTCTACGTTTAAATTATTTTATGTCTTTAGTTTGTGTTTAGCCACCCGCGAAAGTCATGGGGTCTTAGGCTAGTAATTTTATAAGAATATATATTAAGTCAAATTTCACAAAACGCTCGTTGCGTATTTCTTTGCTTTAGTAAACAACTTCTTTTTAGGAAATATTTAAATTAAATTAAATTATTGTACAATGAAAATAGTATTAGACTTTTCCTGGTACTATCAATGTCGACAATTAAATTAAGGAAATATTTTATAATTTTTATCCCTTTTAACTCGTTGTTTTTCCAATTTTTAAGCAAAGAATAATACCATAATGTCGTACATATAATACATATTTAAATACATATCTTCAGAATCAAATACCAATGCCATGTCGGGGTTTGCCCCCTTTCATAATAATTATAAACCATGAAACGTTAGAAATT